>JARHVA010002530.1:805000-920000 GCA_037957365.1 Torreya grandis | reverse complement strand
GAAACAATTATTTTGAAGATTTGAATGAGTACTCCACTTATAATTTTGATAAGGAGGATTTCATGGATACTAGTGAAGAGGAGAGACATATTAAATGGGAGTTGAATGAAGTGAAGAAGAATTTGTGCTTCCTTCAGAATAAAATGAAGGTGCTAACCATTATTTGCTTGAAAGTTGTCCACCATGTGGCTTCTTCCCTAATTATTATACAAGATCTCCTGAAAGAAGATGAAGATATAGAAGGAAAAATTGATAGCATGGAAGACCTTCTCAAGTTCATCAAAGAAGATTGGAAAGATTTGATAAAAAACTAGTGTTTTTGTTATGGTTAATCCTTAGTATGTTTGTTGTTTCCTATTTTGCTTTTGTCTGTCTACTATTTTTAAGCTATTAGTGGCCTTTGGCCTATTTTGAATTTCTAGCATGGAGGACCTTCTCAATTTCATCAAATAAGATTGGAAAGATTTGATAAAAAACTAGTGTTTTTGCTATAGTTAATCCCTAGTCTATTTGTTGTTTCCTATTTTGCTTTTGTCTGTCCATTGTTTTTCATTTTTTAGTGGCCTTTGGCCTATTTTATTGCCCCTTGGGCTTTTTGTAATTGGGATCTACACCCTCTTTTCAGACTTATAATATCAAAAACATATAATCGATGTAATTGTAAATGCTCACTTCTTGAAAGAAGAATTTAGAAAACCTTTAATATGTATTACACATGATGATTATAAACACCCATTACACTATTTTACTTGTTACATTCTGTAGCTAGGGGTATCTTTTTAGCTTCTATTGGATGCATAAGTAGTATTAGTACATATATTTTAAATATATTTATCTAAAAAAGGTGGAGAGATGTTAAATTTTAGACTCCTATTTTAGATTTGTCACTACCATACTGATTAAGACTCCATTAACTTCTTCATTAATTTATATTTGACAAGAGTATGAAAAAATTTAAGTCGTAATATTAAGTAAGAGAAAGGTAATTCTAATTAGGCTACAGATTGCTTAAGTCACCTCTAATTAATTAATAAGATTACCTTAATATAAGGCACAAGAAAAGTATCTCCAATTACATTGGAAACTAATTATGTCACCTCCAATTACAACACTAACAACAGTCCTAGATTCATGTGGCCATGAGTCTTTTAAATGGCCCATGTTGTATGGTAGTGATCCTTAATTTTATTCATAGACCACATAAAATGTATAAATACTAATTTTTATCAATATGCAGAGCATGACTATGATGAATCCATGAATATTTTTCATGAATCAACATTTACAGCATTAAGGAATATAGCTTACTCTAATTTGAAACTCAGGATGAATTAATAAATGTTTAGGTATTAGATATAGGTACCATGAAACATATGACATAAAACATAGAAAAACATAATCAATCATTCGTTTGCAGATAATGAAACAACTATTAAGAAGGAAAAATACTAAAATTTTATTGAGAAAATGTGTTCTTACAACAGATACAATATAGAAATATGTGTCTTTGCTTTGGAAAATGTATTAATACAAGGTGTGTTTCTTAGTGCTGTGATTGAGAAAATTGAGTTACAATGCTTTTTTTTTATTATACAAATTAAAAAAGAAAAAAAACACTAATAATATCCTTGAACATGAACACATTCAAAATATTGCATAGAAAAATGGTCCAAGCTATCTAATAGCTATTACATGATAAACATCAACTATGCCATTTTTTTCAAATATTTTAGTGGTCACTATGTGAAGGTCCCTTATTTCTCTTTCAGATGGATAACTCCATCTATTTTATCTTCATAAGCAAGGGGTATGTTACTTATGACATTTAAAATATTTACATTTTTATCTCCTATTCCTTTCAATTTGACTTCATGCACAATATATAGTGAGTGAATTTGCCCAATGCCCACAACAATGCCATTAAATGGATCCAACACCTGGACTTGATCCCCTTATTGGATTTTATCAATAAATGTCTAAAAAAAATACATATTAAATTGAGATATAAAACATTTTAAGCGTGAAGAATGATAAAACATTGGGACAGATAACTAAACAATAATATATTACCTCAACTAATTTAGAACAACTATGAGGATGTGTTACACATTCTTGTCCAGTTCATCATGATCACTATCAATATCAGAAACTCTATTGACATCATGAAGTCATTTTTGTTTTCTTGCTGCTTTGATAAAATTACTCTACATATGGTTTAACCATCATGTAAAAAAATATATAAAGCATTCAATAGTCAAGTAAAGAATGCAAGCTATAAATTTGTCCAAAAGAACATTTTCTAGATCACTCCAACAATAAATAAACTAGGTTGGATTCTCCTATGCTTAGCTTTTAATAATCTAAATATTAAGAGGCATTTGTATATAAAATTTCCAAACAAGAAGAAATGATATCAATAGAGCCTCTTACCTTAGCTGAATCCATGGATTTATGCTCATTCCATGCAAAAATTATAGGGTTAACAGAGGCAACCAACTACGAAATTTGCTGAGTGACACTGAATATGCAACTCATTACCTATTGGTACATTTCATCTGAGTTGACATGATCTAGAGAGGCTCCTACTAGGCATTTAATAGATGGATATTAAATCTCTGTTGACGAACTAGATTTCCACTTCATCCCACTCTTAGATTTACTAAGTCAATCTAGTGCTATCATATAATTGACAATATCTTTTGCACCTGATTCTCTATTACTATTTTCCACCTAAAATACAATGTTAATTTCAAGATATAGTCAGTTCAATAAAAAATCAAAATAAATAACACAATGTAAATTGAACCAAAAAGCGATACACTTATTACAAATTTGTCTATTTTGGCTTGCAACTTGCCTCAGCTAAATGTATATCCAGCCCTCACATTATCTCTTGCTCTCTTGCCTCTATTACTCGTTGCCAAATATTCTTTAGAATGCATATTTTCTTTCAATTCTTCCCACTGTATGGGAGATAGAGTGGAGTCTAGCCTCTTGTTTCCCTTCATGATTGTTTTTCTTCAATTATATCTAAAATTGTTCATCAAAATTCTTATCTTTTGCTTGTAATATTTTATAGAGATTTGTCCACTAGTAGTCTCAAAAGAATTTTCCATTTTTTGTATAACATTTTTCATAGTTCATGGATCTTGCTCTATAAAAACTTGATTTTAAATATCCAAATGGGCCCTACATCTTACACCCAACTCGGAGGCCCACTTTACAATATTTGGCCCAATGGGTTCACCATATCTCGATACCTCAACCAAGAATGGCTTCTTTCATTCTAATTCTCTTTCTTTTACATTCTTCACTATAGATTTGTAAAAATCTTGACTCAATCTTTGTCTTTTCACAAATGCAAACACATTTTCTATTAAACCACTACTATATTTCTGGTTGATCCACTAGTTCCATCAAAAGTTCTAGATGTAACAGGTGCACTCTAAGACACAACAGATGTAAGCGGTCTCTCTTCATGACTTTCATTAACTAGAACTTCATGCTCCTTGGCCACGTCAAGTGTGGCATGAGTAGGTAGATCAGTATCAGTCTCTATAGATTTCACTTCAAACACATCCTTTAATGTTGAATAAATCATCTGCAGACCTATTATTCCTTTGCTCTAATTTTTTTCAATGTTCTCTCTTAGACTTTGTTCTAAGAGGTCATCATGATGTTGCACATCACCATGTGCTATATCAAGCTACACATCACCATGTGTTATATTAGACTACACATCACCATGTGCTATATCAAGTTACACATCACCATATGTTATATCAAGATGCATATAATCACAACTATTATTTTCACCAACTATATTTATTGAATCACAAATGCGTTGGATTCTATGAGATGGCGGCACTGTATCTTTTCTTACCTTTTGTTTTTACTTTGCATTTTTTTTGCACTCTTCTTCTTGCCTATAAAACAAAAAAAAAGAAAAATCATATTATGTCTTATATACATAAAGCTTTTGCTTATAAAATTTCATTAAACACTATAAAAAAAATAATATACTATTTAGTAGATTTACAACTTGCTTGTTTGTCAAACCAAGACACGATAAATATTCATTATTATTGGCCACTTTTTCTCTATGAAAGAACTCATAATTTGTCAATGAAATTTCAGCATTATTATCACTATTATCAACTAATTTTCACCTTATAGCCCTTTTCCTCATTTCCTAAAGTCTAAATAAACAATAATGTATAAATCAACAACTTGAATCAATAAAAAATTGTTAAGTTTATAAGTTGATAACTATTGACTTTCCAATCCATTGATAACTACAAATGGAAATTTAAAAAAGGATTCAGTTTACAAATTAAAATAATTTGTAGTCAAAAACCAAGAAGATGTTTATAATTACAAGTATCAGACTATCAATATGACTATCCCTTATTTCAACTGTATATTGACACTTATGAATCTTGATCACTCCTGTTTGCATCTACTTGATTTTCTTCCTCATCCTCATTTGTGACATGCAATACATTCTCTCTCCCAATCTCTTCATTGGTAATCAAAATCTCTTCTTCAAACACTCCATCATTGTCTTCATCAACTTCTTCAAATGTTTCTTAGATTTACATATTGCCCATCAGGGATTATATCAATAACTTTCACAAATTTTTATTTGGAATGAGACTCTATTTGAATCATACGACCATCTTGGGCTTCTTACATCATCAATTATAAATGATTGGTTCATTTGAAGAGGGGAAACTTATAGATCATTCATCTTTGATAAAAATTGTCATACTCATCAAATTGTACTGTGGATAGTCAAATCCACTTACATTTTAATAATATAGGACTATTTTCACCAAAATCCACTTGAATAATTTCTTGGATGAATCCAACACAAAATTTCTTCTCAATTTTGTGAAGAAATTCAACACTAACAACACAATCACAATTTGTCTTTCCTTTATCCTTTTCTTCCACTCTTAAATGACTACCATAGGCCCACATTCCACTAAAATTCATAACCCATAAATGTGGATATTTTGAAAGCTCACTTTCCTCTGTTGTTATATCTTGACTTTCTTCTTCTGCATCACAAACTGCATTAGCAATCCATTCTTCAAATTTTGGAAAAGAATCACCTCCAATCAAATCATGACGTTTGCACTTTTGAGGTTGATGTTGCATCCAAGCTTGATTCTCTTCTTCATATTTTCTACATAGAATATTAACTTATAAATAGTAAGATTAATAATATAAATGTGTAAATGAAATTGAGTAAATAAATTATTGTGTAATTTTTTTTACCTATGGCACTTATCAAACAAACATGTTTTGAAGAATATAGGCATGTATCAAACTTATTTCTTGATGTGATAGCTTGAAGTGGCATCCATTGTCTTCTAATACTTCACATGTAACTTTCTCATTTTCATCATCATCCCATACACATTGATTGAAAATTTTAAAATCTTTCATATATTATGTGCAAAATCCCATGGCCTTTTGCTTTGAATATCCCTCAAAAATGTTGCCTTTCGGTTTTTACCTAATAAGAACAATTTTTTTTAAACCTTCATGTATCATTTTATAAGATACATCCATCTTGTTTTTATTGGGACACAATGCTCTAGTACATATTGTAGATGTATCAAAAGATGCATAGAAATGTTAAATATTGTTGGTGGAAATTCTTGTTCTAATAGACAAAGGACTTCAACAACCTCTTCCATCAAACTATCAAAGTTTGAAGGATCTAATACATGTAAACTCATTCTCTTTAATATTAGGCCCAACCTTACAATTTCCAATCTTGGCCCCTTTGCCAAACTTGATATATTTACCACAATAGGTAAAATATTATTGATTATGACATGATAGTCATGGGTATTGAGGCCTCTTAATCCATTAATGTCATTTTGGCTTCTAATACTACTACTTATATATCTAGTGGGAAAGTGAATCTGAGACATCAACTATAAGAATTGTGCACATTGTTCCTTTGTCTAGATATACGGAGTACTAGGTTTTTTATATTTTTCATCATCAAAATTTTCAACCCAAATATTTTGATGAATATTTAGTTGTTGAAAGTCTTCACATGATGAAATAATATCAAAATCACCAAAAAGAGTTTCTATAATAGCATAGGCTATATTTTTCTCAGTATGCATAAAATCAACAGTATGCCTAATGGCTATATCCTTAAAGTATGGCAACTTATAGAGTATGCACAACTATTTTACATCTCTTTCATTACATGGATCATATCTACTACTAGCAATCCCATCATTTTTAATAAATGACATTCTTTTTTGTCCATTCTCAATAATTTAATCCCCTGTTATTAGCAATGGTGCTTCATGATTCTCTTCTTGACCATTGAAACATGTTTTTTGTTGATAATATGGATGATCCATTTTAAGGTAACTACAATGTCCATAATAAATACACTTACACAAATTTTTGAGTGCCTCACAAAATCCTTAAAGTTGCAAGCATGACATCCATGGTATCCATGAACACTGAGACTGGACAATGTGCCATATGCAGGAAGATCTTGAATTGTAAACAATAAAGAAGCTCTTAAAGTGAATTTGATTGAATGACTATCCATTAAAGATCAAATTGCTTCAATTCCTTTTCACAATTCCATTATCTCATCATATAATGGCTCTAGATAAGCATCGATTGTATCTGAAGTCACACTTTTCTTTCCTGGTATAATCAATGATAACATTAAGAAAAATGGTTTAGTTGCTAACCATGGAGGCAAGTTATAATTTATTAAAAACATTGGCCAAGTTGATCATTTAGTACTTTGATCTGAGAATGGGTTCACCCCATCTAGATCCAAACCCAGCCTTATATTACTAGGATTTTGAGAAAACTCAGGCCATCTATTATCAAATTCCATCCATGTCTTAGAATCAAGCACATGTAATTATTTTCCATCAATGCTCTTATTTTGGGCATGCCATTGCATAAGTTCAATAATGTCTCTACACCTATACATTTAGAGTAGTCATGGGATTATCAAAAAGTGGTGAATAACCTTTCTAAGAATCACAACTGATTTCAACCCTTGTTTATACATCACTTCATGACATTTTGGAAATTCACTCTCACTTACAAGATTATTGTGAAATAATACACAACCATTCACACATGTGTGGATGTTTTCATACCCTAAGCCTAGCTTAATGATTTGCTTTTTACATTGACTTCATTTTGTTTGCAATGTGGAGGCAAGTGGTAACAATGAACTTAATAATGCCAATAACTAATCTACACTCATTTTTCCAACCAAACACCACTTTCAAGTTAGGAATTTGAAGGATTATTGTCAAATGACTTAACTTGTAATTATCATACACAAGTTTTAAAGCATCTTCCATCAACTTGGCCTGATCATCATTTAGACCCTCATTCAACATTTTATCAACTTCAAACCCTTCGTCTAATATTGTTACCTCTTCATCTATGTTTGGTGCCACTTCATCTATGTTTATTGCCTCTTCATCTCTCACACTCTACAATTCTATCATATCTTCATAATAATTTTAATCCCAAGGGCTTATACCACTATGCCCATATCTTATCATATGTCGATAAATCAGATTTCTTTTTCTCATATTTCCACTAAGACAGTCATTACATGGACATGGATATTTGTCCATGTCCTTCTTATTGGCTACTTTCTCATCAAATGCATGGTATTGATCTGTAGTCAACCTTCGACATTGATCCATTTGTAATGTTATACACATAGCAACAAAAATATTTTGGGGAAAAATTGGCAAACCAAAAGTTCAAGATTTTTTAAAAATATCGAGAAAAATTTAGATTTTTAAAAAATATAAAAAATTGTAGACTAAGAGACAAACTATTTTTTTAATTGAAAGTCATTTCCATAGCAATAGAGTTATAGAGAGAAAATAAAATAGAGAGTTTAACTAATGAATTTTAAAAAATAGATTTTTGTAGTTTATATTCAAATTGCTAATTGCATTGCATTGCACATATTTTAAACTCAAAGCATTAATTCACAATACATAACTAATAACTAAATGCTGATAGATGACAAAATTTAAATTAAAATATAGTTTTTAAAAAGTCAACCTAAGTAGTTATGCAATTACTTCACATTACATAACTAATAACTAGGAACAACTACCAATTGTATTTGCTTGTCATGGCATTCCATGAGACCACATTTTTTTGAGGCATTTTTTGAAATAGTTCATTGCCTTGTCTATGCTACCACATTTTTCATACATGCATACCAAAGCATTTCATCAAACATTTAACTACCTTATTGATATGGCTAAAATCCTAAAATAAGTGCTTTCAAACAAACTATGGATGCTTGGAAAAAATGTATCAAATCATAATAGTAAGCAATAGCATAGACAAGGCAGTGAATTGGTTGAAAAAATGCCTCAAAGAAATGTGGTCTCATGGTGATGTAATTCTATGACAATCCATAACAATTCACTTGTCATGGCATTCATCATGGCATTCCATCACCATGAGACCACATTTCTTTGAGGCATTTTTTCCAAAATTCATGAAATTCATCCTAGGAGTCCATATTCCTTTTATAATTATTCTAGGAGTCATTCATAAGTATCCCATATCATTTCCATTTGAAATACATTTGTATTTTGATCATTGATATGTTTTTTGTCTCTTACTGCAGCCTCATAGTACATTCAAATAGCTTTATTGGGTGTACGAGAACTAAAGAAAGTGAAAAGACAGTTACCACTTCCCCACAACATGCAGAAACTTCACTTATAGTGTTATGGTATACAAAGATGGGTTATTGTAGCCTCATGATATTTCAGAGAAGGTCTTGAGGGCTAGCGGTAAGTGGTAATAGTTATATAAAGTATGTCCTACACTCCCACCATAGTTAAATCCAATGCTTGCAGTGATACGATAAATAGTGAAGGGATGTTAAAGGATCTCGTGGTCTTGTGATGGTCAGATCAAAGGTTGGTGGTAATGCAGTATGAGGTATAAGGGGTAACATGTATCTCGCCATCCCACCATTCATAATATATGAGACACATATTTTGTTATTTAAATATTCTCATCAATTTTATTATTCTATCACACAATATCTCATTGTTAAAGGGTTAGTCAATGGACATTAGCCACCTAAACCCTAATATACATAGTTAGAGATATGAACTCTCTAGAGTCCACACTCTATATTTTTCATATATTTTCCTTGACACTCTAGGTCAAAAATTTAACTATAAAAGGTGCATATGAATCGTAATGAATAAATTCTCTACTTAAGAACCCTATTAAGAGCATTTTAACACATACCACAGCCCCATGACAATTCAAAGAAGGTCTTATAGGTTAGCGGTAAGTGGTACTAGTTGTATAAAGTATGTCCTATGCTCCTACCATAGTTAAATTCAATGCTTGCAGTGATATGGTAAACAGTGAAATGATGCCAAAGGATCTCATAGTCCCATGATGGTTGGATCAAAGGTTGGTAGTAATGTAGTATGAGGTATAAGGGGTAACATGTATCCTACCATCTCATGATAATGTGTATCAAGGTTTGTGAGGCAGAGGTAAGTGGTGAAAGATGTGTTATAATTGTCCAAAAGCTCCCATAATCCTATGATAGATGCAAATAGGTCTTGTGGTGATGTTGTAAAGTATTATATGCTGAAATAACTCTATTGTTACCCCACAGTGGTTATCATTGATGCTCATGATTGAAGTACCCACCCAACCATTGGGTTGGACCAAATCAACTATCTATGTTTGAAAGACTTGAATTCTAAGATTTGTCAATTTCATGGCATGAACTAGAGTAATGGAAAAATGATCATCTCCATAGCAAAATAAAATTTATAATTTCTCTATATTTCATCATTTAAGCAAATTCAATGGTGATTGTAGATGGTGAATTCAAGCTCTATTTATGCACTTTGGCCATCTTCCAACTGGGTAAGTATACCTCATCACTTTCTTCATAAAATTTGGTATTTAGTTTATGCTTTGTTTTCAACTAGTTTGGTAGAGCAAGTGACTATCAAAACCCTAATTCAAACTATGACACTTAGGAAATCTGAGTCTACAAGTAAGAGAACTTAACCCCTATTCCCAAGAAGTGACCCCTTCAATAGTCACTGTTGGACATTTTTCCAAATTCAGTTGACAAAGGGTATAAGAAAATATTCAAGGATGTAATAGAGGGGTGTCAAGATGCTAGAGTCCTTATCTTAGGATGGAACCTTTTTTGGTATTTTTGTGAAAATCAAGATGGATAGGGACCGATTGAAAACACATGGAATTTGAATTTAGCTAAGATTGTGGTGCCAAATTGTATTCATTGATGTGGATTTGATAAATATATTAGCACAACACTATCATCCAACCACCAAAATTGTCAAGTTGCCAAATGGGTCACCATTAGTGGTTGTGGATAGAAATGCAATCATTGATTGCTTCATGCTTAACAAACAATCCCTCACAAAATTTGACTTGAAGAAGAGTGAACAAGAATATCCCAGTCTGAGAAATACACATAGGAGTGATGAGTTGCCCATGTACATGAAGAAACGGGCCAATAATAGAAGGATTTCAATCCCAACCACTGCAATTGAGCCTTTTCTAGTTGATGACTTTATTGTATATTTTAAAAGGACATATTTTGATTTGTGTCAAGTGCTAGGAATTGATGCCCAAGATAGAATGCTAGTTGGCATGATGTTGATGGTCACGAGAATATAGAACCTAGAGGTTAATATTGAGTATGATTTTTCACCATTTATTGAGCAAAAATTACATGATGGATTTTTGCAAATAAGGGAGAACAAGACACCTATGGAGTTAAAATATTATTCTTTGTTGTCTCATTTAATTTTGTATCATAACAAAAGGAATTGGCTCAGAAGGATGGACTTGATCATGATTGATCAAAAGGGATAGAGATTGCCTACACAGTGCTAGTGTTATAAATGAGACACTCATTGTCAGAATAGTAACTATGTTGTGTGCCATGATGGTTTCTTAGTCATAATAATGAATTCCCTTGGTAGCCTTTTTCCTAGATTGACCAAAGAGGTCAGAGAAATGTTGAGGCCTCTTACTCATAGGCTAGAATAGGGTCATAAATATAACTTTGTTGATTGGTATTTCTTGCCTAACCATACTATAATTAAAGTATATGGGTGTACTCAGCCACCCCATGTGTTACCAAAATTTGTGCCAAATAGAAGTGCTTTTATTGAATTCATGAGGTAGATGCTCTAGATGGACAAAGATGTGATGAAAAAATAAAAGAAGGGAACATTTATTCTATATTGCACTATGTTTGGTGAATGGTACATTGGTGCAGATACCTTAGAGGAGTTTCAAGCCTATTTGAAGGCTAAATGTTATTTGAAATCAGGGACAGAAAGGGTTTGTGATCTAAAGGTTCATATGAACTTTATTAGACAAGTCATCCTTACCAGGATGGGGATATCCCATCAAATCAATTTTGATAAGGATGTGATAAAAAATTGTGTCACTTTTCAAGAGGTATATAATAGGAAAATAAAATGGGAAATTTTGAAGAAGATTGAGGATAACAAAAGAAAATGAAACCCTAATTTTTAGGATTTTTTTTTGAAGAGGACACTTTGAAAAGAATAGATTTGATAATTCTAAAAAAATATTTGGCAAGTTTGATAAGTAGCCTACAAAGGATACCAACCTCCCTATCAAAAATCTAATAGGAGTTGTGATTCACGAACCTAGTCTAGATGCAATGTCAGTGCAAGATCCAGTTGTTCCTAGTTCACCACTTGCCAAAAGTCAAAAAACTGATGATGTTTCTCCACTAGTTCCACATGAAATGACTGAAGGAGTTGGTGACTCTGAGGAGGTGGCTAGTATTTTGAGGTATATGGGAGAGGAAAATTAAGTTTATCAACCCCTTGTTGGTCAAGAAATAGAAGCACACAAACCAGAAGTAAGAATGGATGAAGAGGCACAAGGTGGGCCTGAACTATAAGAAGATGAAAGGGTTGTGGCTTCTATGAGGTTCATCGAGGATGATGATTTCATCAATACCCTAGAATTCAAATATTTTTAGCTCAAAATGAAGATGAAATAATTTGAATAAAAGGTGGAAATAAATAAAATGGTTGCTGATGAATCTCAACCAGATCAAATTGTGACACAAACTTTTAAGGATTTGAAAATTAATGAAATAAATGGCAGCCCTGATGAGGCTAGACAAATTGTTTTGAATAGTAATATGTTGATCATCCTTGGCCTTGAATTGGAAAAAATGTTTTTGTTGGGCCAAGTGAGAAATCAATATGACCCCATGATGGTTTTTGAGTTTGATTATGAGGATGGTGTTAGTGGTTGTAGGTTTAACCCAAAGACAAAGACTCTATCAATATGGGCTAGATAAAAGAACAACAACAAGCTAAGATTTCTTGATGTAGTCCAAGAGTTGAGGGGAAAAATTATGGTGAAAACATTTTAGGATACATAAATGCTTGAAGTTGCCACCCTTATTGTGCACTCTGTAATGTTCACATAAGCTACTATCAAGAAAATGGAGAAATATTGCTTGAGTATGAAAAAATCAAATTGAGATGAATGATGAAGTGAATAGGCTTTATTTGGAAAATGTCAAACTAAAGTAGAAGTTGAAGGGTGGAAATTCTCAAATATAAGTAATTGTGCCATATGAAGACCCTATGCTAAAAATAACCAATGATAGTACAATCCTAGTTGATCAGTTGAATGCATTGAATTTGAAGTTGGAGAAAGAAATTGAAGATTTAAAAAATCAAAATGAGAATACTAAGGATGAGGCCAAATTGAAAATCCTTAAGGTGTTTGAGAAGATTTTGGAATACAGAGTAAAATTAGTTGTTGACAAGTTGGGAGATGTGCATGAATGCTATTCTTCCTTGTCTTAGGCCATTGATCAGTTGAAGGTAAATCTTTCTATTTTGGATCCAATATACAAGAAATGGCAAGCTGCACACCATACATTGCTAACCTTGTGCAAAGTTATACAAAGAAATCCAGGTGCTCTGACCTCACTCAAGCCAATAGAGAAGATAGTGCAAATGATCTTAGATGAATTTTAGTATGTGAATGGTGAGAGGCAAAAAATATAGGCAAAGAATGATTCTTTTACTACCTTCAAACACCAATTTATTCCTTCCATTTTGATAGAGGATAAAAATATCAAAGGTTTTGATGCATGGAAAAGTGAATATGGTCAAACCGTTTCTCAAGTCATTGATTTCTTGAAAAAAGATCAAAACATAAATATTCTCAGTTTCAATGTCATTTTGGATAGATTAATTGCTCTAGATGTTGGATATGTAAAGTTCATCATTGATGTCAAAGTGCTGCTAGACCAAAGATGGAAAGATCACCAGGCCAACCTACTCTGGATCCAAGAATATAAGTGGCCTAGTGATTTCATAGTATACCAATGGGAGAATTAGTATTTGAAAACTAAAGAAAAAGTAGGCCAAGTATGCAGAGGAGCAATGAGCATCAAGCTAGCATCAACAAATCTTGGATGTCCTCCTATTTTGTCTTTTTATTGTTCTTATGCTTTCCAATATGTATTCAAAATATATTTGGTATTCTTTTTAAGACTTTTAAAAAATTATATGTTGTAATAGGTCATATTAAGGGGTGGGTATATGAAAAGTCATTTTTTGGAATGTGAAAGGTCTAAACCTTGTAGCTTCATTCACCCTTATAAGAAAGAAACCAAGACCTTTGGAAAGCTCTTTGGGAATTTGTAGCTTCCCTAGGGAGAATTTTTTGGAATGAATATAAAACCCACAGGGTTTTTTTAGTAATAGAATGACTTTTTAATCAGTACTAAGAATTTTTTTAATAGAATGGAATGGCTATAAACACCCCATATATAATAATTTTTTGAATCAATACTAATGAAAAAATAGTCCCCTAAACCCTAAACTACATGTATGGTTTTGGTACTTAGTTGCTTATGTAACTATTGTAAGTTTCCAATCATAAAGCTATAGAATTTGTGTTTAATGTAATGAGGGTTTTGAATTACCTTTAAATTTCCTAGAGAGGGCATCCTCAAATCTAACTTCTCTGAAAAGGGCCTCACTAACTTCAAATTCTTTGTAGCAAACTCTAAATTCCTTGCTTGCCTTTTTAGGAGTTTCCAAGTCCTCTCCAAACAAGCTTTATCACCCATGCAAGTTACTGCTATAACCCAAAATGCCTCTATTCTAGGCTAATTAACAACTAACAAAATGAGGAAATATTCAATGAACACACTCCCAACATATTTTTTTTAAAAAGTTTCATCTAGTTTGTATTTGTGTGAGTAACTATTTAGTCATTTTTATTTGTATAATTAAATAGTTTTTTAGTTGATGACAAAATTTGTCATTTATTTACTCATTTATAGCTAATTTGAAAAAAATTAGTAGAATTTAGACATTTTTAGTTGTTGTGACTAAATTTTTTAGTCATGTAGTCATTTATTTACCAAATTCTACTAGTGAAATTACTGGTAACATTTTTGGCCAACATGTATTGGTCAATTAGGGTTTATTTTTATGTATCCTTTGGGTTAGGGAGTTAGTAATATTTCTCAATAGCATGCCAATTAACATATGCCATAGGTGTGTTGTTCTGATGGACATGCATAATTTTCTTAGAAAATTAGTCATTTGTAAACAAATCACAAACTAGGTCAATTCATGGCATTACCTCTAGATTTATTTTTGCATCATGTAAGCCCACTGATTTAATTGCCATTAGGTCTTACCTGTACCTTTTTTTAAAGGTTGAGAGTTGATCCTTATGACCATAGGGCTCTACTACCTCAACTTCCTCCTAGATAGCTGAGTAGTTTTTAAAGTCATGATTGAGAGCCACTTCATCAAACTTTGTATCTACATATTGATCAAACCCTACAATGGAATATGTAGAGGGTGGAGGTGGCATATTTAAAGTAAAATCCATTTATATACACTTAATTTATAATTCTTTAGGATTGTGTGGATGTTTGGTTAGAAAACGGATTTCGAATTTGCATTTGAATTCACTAATTCAATGGTAATATGATTTCCCTTAATTACATATATTCCCTCCTAGATTTACTTGATTTATTGAATTGATTGTAGTTGGCTAATTTGATCAGATTAATGGATCCAATAGCTTTGGATCCTTTTTTATTTTTTCTATTTTCATATTTTGAATTTACGTTGTGATGTGTCATCCTTTTGTAAATATCACTACCAAGTGGTTTTTACTTCTTGGTTATGAGTGCTTTATCATCCTTTCTCTGACACTTGTCAACTTCCTACTTCTCCTAGAAGTTTTTCTTTGTCATTACCAAACCCTTACATAGTTTTGGGAACACATGGAAAAATTCCACCTCCCTATTACCTCAAGGTTCTCTCTCTACCTTATTCAATGCTTATTACTTCCTTAGGCCCATGAGATGGTGGCACTTGATGAGATCCCATGATCTTATTTTCCCTAAGGTATTGTACTATCTTTTATAATCTCATAGGCTTTGGGTGAGTAGGATGATGATACTATCATCATCCCTATGATCTAATTCCCTAAAAGTGTCATACGCCTTTTTTTTTGAAAACTCTGGGTGAGTGAGATAATGACATGTGTCATGATCCTAGTGCTCCAATTGCCCAAATGACTTTAGAAACTTTTAGAATTATTTGATGACTATGAGTCTATGGGATTAGGGAACATGTATGGCTATTGCTTCTTTGCTTGCATAGGAAAATTTATAAACTATGATCATGTTAGTTGTTGGGTGAGTGGTATTATGACATCTAGCAACATTCTAGTGCTTTGCTTCCTTGAAAGTCTTTTAAAAGTTTTTAAGTGTTCGAATAGTTATGGGTTAGTAGGTTATCACTACATGGCACTAATTTATCCAAATATCAAAGTGTAAAACTTCACCAAGTTAAAAAAAGACTAGAAAAATTATAAGGTAATGAAGCTCTGAGATGTCTGATTTAGGGAAGAATACCCAATAGATAATAGATCTCAAGAACTTATGTGTTGAATAGAAATGTCGAATAAAGTATTGAACATAGGAATGTTAGGCATAAAATTGTAGAACCTGCACACTTAGTAAACTTTAAAAAACCATTAATAAGTTAGCCTGAGTAGAATAAACAATGAAAACTTTGATATCTAAGGCAATGACAAATCATATTAGCATTAAGGTAATTATTCTTAACAAGAAACCTTGACATAAGAATGGTTGGGAAGTCTTATCATTTTTAAGCACATGATAAACATAAAAAATGATTCACCACCATAGATAGCTCCTTTCAGGCTGAAATGGACCCCTACTCAATTTTTTTTGAGAGTGGGATATGTTGGGCATAACACTATCATCCCCAAGCTAATGGCTAAGAAGAATCATCCAATAAGGTACTAGAGAAAATGCTCAGTAAGATCTATAATATCTAGTGAGATGGATAGGAATATTGCATCCATCAAATATATTTTGAGAATACAAAAAAACTACAAGAATGTGAAAGGGTACACTCTTTTATAATTAATATATGGAATTGAAGTTTTCATTCTAATGGAATATCTCATACCTATCTTTCCAATTGCTATAATTTCATGGCTTGGTGAAAATGAGTCTTTGAAATATTAGTTACTTGAATTGAATCACATGAAATAGATAACTAATATAAAACTAGAATAAAAAGGCACATAATAACAATCATAAGGCATGTCGTGATCAAAACTTATGATCAAAGGAGATCCAACTAGAGTAGATGGTCATATTATATGATAAAAGATTCAAATCTTACCAAAAGAAGTTGTGAATTCAATGGAAGGTCCCCTATATTATCCATCATCTAAAATTTCAAGATATAGTTATATTGTGATATCTACTAGAAAACATACTCCCATGGTGGATAAATAGGATTAGATTAATCCCTACATTAAATTAAGTTCATGTTAGGAAGATGTACAAATAAACGTCGCATGACATTGTTAGATTAGGATTTTAATTTTATTTTAGTTTTTTATAGGTGTACTAGCATAACATAGTTGTGGAAGATAAAATAATGAGAGTACAACATCACCATAGTGTAACATAGAGAAATTTGGATAAGAGATAAGTTCTTGGTACCATAATCAATGGAAAGTATTGATTAGGTTCATGAGAGCAATATGAAAAGGCCTCATAAATCAATTAAGTTTGGGAATGACATGAAATAAATGGAACAAATATTAAGACAATAAATTAAAATGAATAACTAAAGGAAAGTATTAAAAAGGAAACTTCTAAATAAGACAAAAATTATTTCACATGGATTTTAAATATGTAGATATTATGATCAAACACTTAATGTTGAAAAGGGGTATGCATTTGAAAAGCAAACCATGACATGTCAAATTAAAAATATCAAGAGGGAAAATTTTAACAAAATTACCATGTGTCAAGTTAATAATGACTAATAGAGTCAATCCAAACACAAGTTAGCATGGGAATTACCTCAAAGGATCTTCACAAGGTAGCATTAATTTTTATATAAAAAAGAGATGGGTGGAATCAAATCACACTTTGGTTCTATAATGAATTAAAATAACATTCTTTGTGCCAATCATTTTTTTTGAAAAAAATGGCATTATGCACAATATACCAACCAAGTTTAAAATAACTAAGGGAATCAATGTCCACAATTAAAAATATCCAATAATCATGTACACATTGAACTAAGTGATGTTGATAAGGAATAAATTGGAATAGGGTTATATTTATGAAAAACCATATGTAATGACTAGGAACCATTTTATTTCATTGATGATAGAAACAAATAATGGTGCACATAATGATAACCACAAGGAGTAGTTGGACCTACACAAGGATTTTTTGTCCCTCCCCTATCCACTATGAGAGTTGAATGCATAATGTAATGTCCCTTTTTAAAAATAAAGAAAATGCAAAGGATGAATTCATACCTCATGAATGGGGTGTCATAATGAAGGAATAACATCTAAATCAAATTATCCCATGTGAGCTTTCAAGGGACACCACTCCTTGGGAAGTCACATCATTTGGTAAAATCCACTTGAAGGGTATTTATGATGGGCAGTTCATGGAGAAAAAGCATGATCAGATTTTATTCAATAAATATTCATATTTGGGTAGCAACTCTGATAATGCATTTGAGGAAGAAAACCATCATTCGTAATTAGGATCAAGGATGAAAACACTTTATTGGAGAGTTGTTAATGATGTCATAGTGATGTCATGGAGGTGTTCTAATGATTGGATGAAGTTCCTTGATAGTTTAAGTGATAATGACAAAGTGTGCAATGTGTTTGTCCTAATATTCTTGAAGTAGGCTTGGTTGATCTTCTATTTTGACATGGTTAGAGATGTTCAAGGATGACTATGGTGTTTTAAACATGTGAAAAGGGTCTTATTAGAATTAAATAATGATTTAAGTGTTTGTGTGCATGATTTGTTTTCATCTGGTTGATCATTGTTTTCATCTAGACACCATTGGTCTAGTGGTATAAAATCTGAGTAGATAGTTTGCTGACATCACCATTACCAGATGTGGATGAGTCAGGGGGGGTTGGTCATATGGTTGTAATAAGATTTGTGCCTAGTTTCTATATGATAAAATTTAGATGAAGAAATGAAGTCAAACATAATATATACAAGTGCAAAGTTGGGCTCCCAAGTAGTTTGACAGTGTTTTCCCATACCTAGCCAAATTTATAATATGGAAAGAAGAGTCGAGTAAGCATATTGATATAGTTATATTTCTCATGTGTGGTAGTTTTAAGAGAAGTTAGCCATATAGGTTTGTTTATTTTTGTGCCTAGATGATATGCACTAAATTTTAGATCAAGTGATGAAGTGTGAAAAAAGATATGCATGTTCAAAGTTGTCCTTCCAAATAAGTTTTTGACATAGTTGGCTCTGTGGTAGAAAAATTTGAATAAGCATATTAATGGAATTATATCTTAAACATGCAAAGATTTCAGGATCTAATTAATATATGGTTGGATTATCCTATGTGAGGATATCATATGATTCAAATTTGAAAATATGCGAGTGAGTAATGTAAAAGATATGACTGTGCAAAGTTGGCCTTCTAGATAGATTGCAATGGTCCCCATACTTAGTTTATTTTGCACGATGTTAAAAACTAAGACCAAATGGTGATCTAATAGCTCATGAGTGATCATATAGTGAATATTTATGGTATGAATCAATTTAAAGAGGTCAAAGTGTTCATTAGTTAACAGAGTTAAAGATCAAGACCAAATGAAGATGCAACAGTGTATGGGTGATCGTACAAGATTGATCTAATGGTGTGTGTTGAGCGAGATGGTAAAAAGTGCATGATATTTAATAGTAAAAGTGATCAAAATTCATGTAAGTGTTTTAATTTTTATGATCATGTGGGTTATGAGTAAGATCAAATAGTGAACACTAGAAGATAAAGACTTGGCTGATCCACAGAGATCGAAGGTGCATGTTGAGTAAATATTGCAAGATTGCATGAGATGAGGTGAAATATTTAAGGTTTAAAATTTAGTAGTGGTACACTATGAGTTAAAATTTGAGATTAATACAATAATATCAATGTTATGTGATTGATATAAAGAAGTGAGTACATGAAATGTGAACATAGTGTTCAATGTTTAACTATGACCATTTGAATTCAAATATTTGAATTTAATAAAGGAAAGACCAATGCCTAGTTTTTGAGCCATATATTTTGATATATGAAAAATTTGACCATGGTATAAAAATAAAATATTTATAGGCATATCTAGAAATATAGATTTAAAGGTCTGAAAGTGTGTAAAATCAAAGTTATGAAGGTCCAAAAGTTGATTGTGTTCTGCAAGTGACCTAAGAAGGATGTTTGAGCTAGTATTGATGCTATTTAGATATATCATGATGAATTCAATATTGGGGATTGTTTTATACTCCATGAGGACCATTTTTGTGCATTATGAAGGTTTGACCAATTATATGTACTATGAACAAAGGTTTAGATGTTGACTGTGTATTCATTCATGGTGACTATGTGCACATAATGTTGTTTGAGCAAATTGCGATTTAGTAGAAGAGTGTTTTAGTGACTGTGATCATTTGAAGATGTCGAATGGGTCATGAAAAATGGTTATATGCATTCGAAAGTGGTCCTATGTTCTTATTTTGCTCAGATAAGTGTCAAAGAGCTGAATGGGTTTCCATAGGACCTAAAAGTGACTTAGACTTAATTGAAAGAAAGTTGTGCTTAAGTGTGACCCATGTAATATGCCTTAAGGCTGAAGGCATGTGTTGTGGTTGACAAGGAAATTTTTTGATCTTGATAGTCATGATAACTCTATAAATGGTGAAATCAAATGTGTTAGTTTATAGACTTGTGTAAGGTGTATATGTACATGTGAGAGTTGTGGAGTGAAGGAGAAGTAGATGTGCATATTGGATGGGTTGATAAGCAAAGTATATTATTGACTATGTGTATGACCTATAGGTCATATTCATAATGTCAAAATATTTATCTTGTAGTTTGAATATATGCAAAGAGGTCTGAGTTTGCATATGAGGACATTTTGAGAAAAGGAGAGAAATTGTGGCATGCCTATGTGAGAAGACTATATAAGATAGAGAGGGGGTTTGTGTAGGGGTTAGATAATCATAGATCCACCATCAGGTGTTTAAGACAATAGTACTAAGGTGGAGGTGTTTAAAATAGTGTTTAAAGGACTTGATCTTCCTTAGGGGTAGTTGTTCCTTGTGAAATAGGTGTTTCACTAAAGGCCTTTAGTCAGGAGGACTTGATCAAGTTTTTTGGTCTAAAGGACTTGACCAGTCTCTTATTTGTAATTTATTATAGGACAAGTATTCCATGTGTTGTAGGCTTGAGATTGGGTTTTATTCCCCATGAAGGGTTCCCACAAGAATTATGTGTTGTATGTTTGATCTTGTGTATGCATTGAATGAATGAGCCCTCTTGTTAATGTTGCTTGATCAAGTTGGTATGTGCTGAGTGTTTAATAGTTTGAAAATATTGGAATTGTAATTAAAATATTTGGTCTTATTGATTAATCCCCTGTCAGTGATTGTACCTTTAACATTTATTATCAGAGTGGGACCTTTGAGGAAGCTTAATAGATTAAAGGTGATCTAAGGTATAATATGGGTAGTCATCAAGGAGGTTTAACTAATAAGCAAGCACTGTTATTCATTAGATCCAATTATGATTTTTAGACTACAAGGATGAGGACATACATCATATCCCTAGGGTTTGAAATCTGGTAATTTGTTATGGATGCTTATTTTGTACCTACTATTCCTCTATCCAGTGTTGTAAATAAGAAGTTGTTTGAGAATAATTCTAAGGCAATAAATGCTATCACTTGTGGTCTTTTAGAGACTAAATACACCAAGGTAATCCATTTTAAATATGCTAAAGAGATATGGGAAAAAATGCAAATCATTTATGAAGGAGATTCAAAGGTTAAGCTTTCTAAGTTGAAGACACACATAAGGAAATTTGAAAGTCTCAAGATGAAGGAAGAATATCCTATTGTATCCTTTCTATAGAGAGTTAATGAGATTGTGAATATCATTAGAGGTCTTGGAGAGAACCTTGAATAATTTGTTGTAGTTTAAAAGGTATTAAGGTCACTATCCCTCAAGTTTGATCCTAAAGTATCTATTGTAGAATAAAGTCATGATCTTACTCAACTGAAGTTTGATGAAATGCATAGCATCCTTACTGCCTATGAGATGAGGAAGAATGATGATATACCACAAAATAAGGAAGAAGTTTTCAAGACTAAAATGAAGACAAAGAAGAAGTTCCAAGGTAAGAAACCCAAGGAGGATGACATTTTTGATATAAATGAGGATGAACTAATTACTTTGATTTCAATAAAATTAAAAATAGGTTCAAACAAGTATAAGGGTAAAGTACCCCTCAAATGTTTCAATTATGGAGAGGTAAGACATTTTGCTAATAAGTTCCCTCATAAATATAATAAGGATGATGATGAAGAGCATGATCAAGGTCATGATGATGGCAAGAGATCATTCATGTCTGATATAATCAAAAAAGGATTCAAAAGATTTGATAACAAGAAGAAATTCAAGGACAAGAAGAGTCTCTATGAGCTTGAAGTCAGTGACTCAGAGTATGATCATGAAGATGATGGTCATGTTGAAGATGAAGCCCTATTTATGGCTAAGGAAGGTAGTTGCTCACATCAAAAGGAATCTACTTAGAGTGATTTAGATGATGAAGAAGATGAGGTGGAATATGAAACTATTTTGATAAATTCTCTTGAAGAACTAAATATTGAGAAGAATATCAATAAGAAGATGAAATCTAAACTCAAGGACTATGAGGAGCAATTTAGTGTGTTTGAGGTAATATTTCTTGAAGACTCTAGAGAACATGAAGTCTATCATATTTATTAATTCTAAGTTGGAATATATGTTTACAATTCTAAGAGCCAAAGAAGAAGAATTCTCAAGATATGCTTCTAAGATTATGTATTTGAAAGATGAGTTAGAGAAGTCTGCAAGCAAGGTGAAATCATTTGTCAAGTTTGATAAAAGTTACAATGATTTGGATGATCTCCTAAAGAGTCAAAAATTAGATAGTGATAGATCTGGATTGGGTTTTAATGAAGAGCCCAAATTTTCTTCTCAAGTTGACATTAATTTCAATAAGAGAAAGGTGGATCAACCTTTGAAGACAAATCATTAGATAAGGAATGAAGGTGCTAGAAAAATTAAGACAAATCAGATCAGACAACCAAATGCTATGAGGTATGCAAATTTCAATGGTTACTATTATACTTGTAATCAGTTTGGGCATAAAGCTAGAGAATTTAGAAGACCTGTTAAAAATGAGTTTGCATGGGTCATAGTTAAAAGGTATGAGCAAGGTTGAATTTTTCAAATGTCTTGATAAGGGACACTTTCCTAAGCATTGTCCAAATAAGGAAAGGCAAGTTAAGTTTTATTCAAAAAGAGTAGTTTGTTTCAATTGTCATGACATTAGAAACATTGATAGTTTTTGTCTGAACAAGGTAAGACAAGCTAAGTTTCCATCAAGGAGTATTGTATGCTATAACTATGAAAAGATTGGTGACATTACTAGATTCTGCAAGTAAAGGTCTATAAATCAGAATAGGTTTTATTAGGATCCTATAGTGCAAAGAAGAAGGCAATTTATCTCATGGAATCCAAAGGTGGTAAGTATGAGTCATGATGGGATTTCAGGTCCAACTAATCTATTTGCTATGGTGAAGAATGCTATAGAAGTTAAAGAGTGCCAAGGGCTTTCATTGTCTGCACATTTTGATAATGAAGAGACCAAGCGCAAAGAAAAAACCAAGGTTCTAGTAGAGGAAAGTTCTAAGATGTGTATGGATCCAAATGAACATCCTACTATTGATGAGCAATTATTATTCAAAATACATCAATTATTTATTCCTAGTGATGAAATTCCAAGCTGCAAGGTTGATTATTCAAATGAAAAGGTAGGCCAAGATTCCATACTTGCTCTATGTATTATTAATTATATCTTAGAAGATAAAGAGAGTGATATAAAAAAGGAACTAGTTGTCATAGTTTAGATTAAGAATAAAAAGAACAAGAGAAAGAATTCTTATAGTTATAAGAGGATTCTTGTGATTACTGAGGAGATGTGGGCCACTCCTAGATTCACTTTGTTTTAGAGCATTGTGGTACAAAGGATGTCTTTGTCTATGCTTCTTAAGAGACTCCTTTCAGTGGAGAAGCAAGTGTTTCTATGGTATTCTTGAGATGGTCCTAGAAGGCTAGAGATGAGTATTTTTAAATGGAAGATATGTTATGGTGATGTCAAAGTGATGTCATGACTATATATGGTTAGTCTATAGGGTCAAATCATAAGTATTTCAAGTGGAAAAAGATAATTTATGATTTTTTAAGATGATATTTTTTCATAGAAACATTTGTTGACCTTATTTTAGTATGCTCTAGGTGGTTTTGTGGTCTGAAGGTATGTTGAAGTTAAATTGGAATTTTTTGTTTGCTCTCAGGTTTCCTAGTTTGTGCTTAATAATATGCAGGTCCTAAACTGGGTTATAGGATGCATGGGTTCCCAAATGCTATGGAATCTCAAATATTGGTCCAAAAGTGTGTGAGGGTATCTCTAGGTGTGAAAAACGTTTTAGAGGTGTGCATTGACCAGAAGGAGGTTTGTTGACCCTATTTGTTTTGAGTTTATAGGGTTTTGGGATATGATAAAAAAATGGTCTACTTTATGAGTTGATATATGATGCTTCTTAATATATTGAATGGGCCAAATGGGTTATCAAATCAAGCTTCACAGAGATTTGAAGGTTTTTGGTTTTTAATTTGTTCATGTATTTGTCAAGATGGAGGCATAATTGACAAGTTGGTTTATGAAATAAGTATATTACAGAGGATGGTTTGTTTATTTCAAATTGGTGTGCTTGAGGGGGAATATTAGAGTTATCTATATATGAATTTTGAGGTCTTGAATTTGTGTCTATTAAAATTTGTGGGCTATATAAGTTCTAGGTAGGGCTACAAGGAGTCTAGACAAGCCTAGTCTTGAAGATGTGATTTTTGTTTAGTTTATATTATAGAGTAAGGAAAGAGTATTTAAATTTGAGTCTTAATATTGGTTCAATGAATGTTTCTTATTTTATGAGTGGCATGAATTTCTATTGGTGGTCCTTGAGGCGGTTTGAGAGAGAAGGCTAGTAAGCCTGTATAGTGGTTCTTCCTGGTGTATGAAGATCTCAAGATGATCAAGTGATGAAATGGATCAAAAATATTAGGGGGAGTCCCTCTCAGATGTTTATTTGTGAGTTCCATCAGATTTATATACTTTTGTGTGTTCTTTCTTCATTATTTGAAGTGCTTAGTTGAAGAGAGTGTTGGCATGTGGCAAGAAGAACTTGACAAGGCAAAGAAGAGGTAGGCTCAATGTAAGGGGGATTTTGTATCATATTTATAAGATGTTTATCTCCTATTTATAGTATTTTCATGTCCTCAAGATCAGTTGGTTCCCACTTTGTCATTGTGTCAAAGGGGGAAAAAGTTCCTATTGTGGAGTGCTTTAAGAGAGAGAAGGAAGGTGAATTGTATAATACTATATGATGGTTGTTGATATCAAAGATAAAGGGGGATATTGTTGGAGAGTTGTAAATTATGTCATGGTGATGTTATGGAGTTGTCCTAGTAAGTGGATGAAGTGCCTTAGTATTCTAAGTAATAATGAAAAAGTATGTAATGTGCTTGTCCTAATATGCTTGAAGTAGGCTTGGTTGATATTCTGTTTTGACATGATTAGAAATGTTTAGGGATGAGTATGGTGTTTTGAGCATGTGTAAGCGATCCTATTAGAAGTAAATAATTATTTGATTTCTTTTATGCATGAGTGTTTTTCATCTAGTTGATCATTGTTTTCATCTAGACACTTTGGGTCTAGTGGCAAAAATTCTAAGTAGGCAATTTGTTAATGTCACCATTACCACATGTGGATGAGTCAAGGGTAGTTGGTCAAATGATTGTAATAAAATTTATGCCTAGTTTATATAAACTAAATTTAATATCAAGTGATGAAGTGTAATATAACATATGTAAGTGAAAAATTGGGCTTCCAGGCAGTTTGGTAGTGTTTTCCCATACCTAGCCAAATTTACAATATGGCAAGAAGAGCCAAATAAGCATATTGATATATTTATATTTCAAATGTGTGGTAGTTTTAGGAGAATTTGGTCATATGGTGTTTATTTATTTTTGTGCCTAGTTGATACATGTTAAATTTTATATCAATCAATGAAGCGCGACAAAATATATGCATGTTCAAAGTTGGCCTTCTAGACAAGTTTTTGACATAGTTGGCTCTGTGGTAGAAAATTTTGAGTGAGTATATTAATGGAATTATATATAGTATATACAAAGCATTAAGTAGTTGATTAATATATGGTTATATTATCCTATGTGAGGAGATCATATGGTTCAAATTTGAGAACATACAAGTGAGCAATGTAAAAGATATGACTGTGCAAAGTTGGCCTTCCAGGAAGATTGCAATAGTCCCCATAGTTTATTTTCCATGATGTTAAAGACCAGGACCAAATGGTGATCTAATGGCTCATAATAAATAGTACATTAAATATATATGGTACACAATAATTCAAATAGGTCAAAGTCTTTGTTGGTTAATAGAGTTAACATCAGGACCAAATGAAGATCCAATAGTGTATGAGCAATCGTACAAGATTGATCTAACAATGTGTGTGAGAGAGATGGTAATAAGTGTATGATGTTTAATAGTAAAAGTGATCATAAGGAATTCAAAGGTGTCAAGTTTCATGAAAATGGGGTTTTTGAGTAAGATTAAATAATGAGTGTTATAAGATAAAGACTTGGTTGATCTGTAGAGATCGATGGTGCATATTGAGTCAATATTGTAAGATTGCATGAGATAAGGTCAACTGCTAGAGGTTTAATGCTTGGTAGTAGAACACTATGAGTTAAAGGTCAAGATTAATAAAACAAGATCAATGGTGTGTTATTGATCTAAATTAGTGAGGACATGAGATGCAAACACAGTGTTTGATGTTTGACTATGACTGTTTGAATTCAAATATTTGAATTTAATAAAGGAAAGATTAGTGCTTATTTTTGAGCCATATCTCTCGATATATGAAGAATTTAAACATGGTATAAAAAATAAATATTTATAAGACTCCAAGGTGCATCTATAAATATATATTTTAAGGTTTGAAAATGTGTATAATCAAAGTTATGAAGGTTCAAAAGTTTTTATGTCTTCAATTGTGTTCTACAAGTGACCCGAGAAGGATGTTTGAGATCGTATTGATGTTGTTTAGATATATCATGATGAATTATATATTGGGGATTGTTTTAGAATCCATTAGGACCATTTTTTTTCATTATTAAGGTTTGAACAATCATATTTAGTATGAACAAAGGTTTAGAAGTCGACTGTGTATTCATTCATAGTGACTGTGTGCACAGAATGTTGTTTAAGCAAATTATGCTTTAGCAGAAGAGTGTTTTAGTGACTGTGATCATTTGAAGATGTTAAAGGGGTAATGAAAAATGGTTCAATGCATTTGGAAGTGGTATTATGTTATTAGTTTACTTAGATAATTTTAAAAGAGTTGAATGGGTCTCCATAGGACTTAAAAGTGACTTAGACTTATTTGAAAGAAAGTTGTGGTTAAGTGTGACCCATTTAAGATGCCTAAAGGGTGAAGGCATGTGTTTTGTTTGAAAAGGATTTTTTTTATTTTGATAATCATGATATATATATATATATATATATATATATATATATATATATATATATATATATGGTGAAATCAAATGTGTTGGTTTTTAGACTTATGTAAGGTGTATATGTGCATGTGAGAGTTGTGGAGCAAAGGAGAAGTAAATATGCATAGTGAATGGGTTAATAATTAGATTAGATTGTTGATTGTGTGTATGCCCTATAAGTCATATTTATAATGTCCAAATAGTTTTATTTTAGTTTGAGGATATGTGAAGAGGTCTGAGTGTGCATATGAGGATAGTTTGAGTGAAGGAGAGAAATTATGGCATACCTATGTGAGAGGCTTGTATGAGATAGAGAGGGATTTTGTGTAGGGGTTAGATAATTAGAGATCTATAATCAAGTGTTGAAGATACTAGTACTAAATTAGATGTGTTTAAAGGAGGGTTTAAAGGAATTGATATTCCTTAGGGGTAGTTGATCCTTATGAAATAGGTGTGTCACTAAAGGCCTTTGGTCAGGAGGACTTAATCAAGGTATTTAGTCTAAAGGACTTGACCAGTCTCTTGTTTGTAATTTCTTATAGGTCAAGTATTCCATGTGTTGGAGGATTAGGAGTGGGTTTTATTCCTCATGAGGGTTTACCATAGGAACTATGTGTTGTATGTTTGATCTTATGTATGCATTGAATGAATGAGCTCTCTTGTTAATGTTTATTGATCAAGTTGGTATATGTTGAGTGTTTAATAGTTTTAAAAGATTAGAATTGTAATTGAAATATCTTGGCTCACTAATTCACCCCCCCTTAGCGATTTTACCTCTAACATAATTGACGCCTATTTTGGTAACTTAATTTAGGAGTTACACTTATGATTCACCTTGATTATTTGACTATTCTTAGTCAGAATATTTATATAGGATAAAAATCAAGAATTTGGTATTTGAAATAAAAAATTTGTTATATTTGATTTATTTTTATAAATTTGTGAAAAATTGTTGAAACTAACAATGATATAGTTTCCAGTAAATAGGATTTAGGAAAAATCCAAATTTAAGTATTTTGATTCTATTTAGGGATATTACAATGGTATCACAGATTTTGCCCTACCAACCTGTAGGGAAAGCTTCATGCAAGGTGATGATAAAGACATCTAATATTATTTGAGAAATGGAAATAAGGCTTCAAATAAACAATGGCAAGAAACTAAAAAAGGAGAATAAAGGGAAAATATGGGAGAGAATAATCAAGATGATGAATGGATTGATAGGCTTATCCAAGGACATGAATAATTAGCTAATATAATGACCCAGTTAGCTCTCGCAATGCAATCTATGATAAATTATAGATATCATAATGGTGAACATAGTTATTATAATACTATAAATAATCAACTCCCTAAAAAAAATCATGAGTTCTTCAAATAAACCTTTTCAACCTAAATTTATTTCAAAATAAGAATTGATTATGGAATAAAAAAACCAAACTTCACTGGGAGAGGACCTTGTATCTAATTTTAAAGAATATCAAACCCTTCCCAATGAAATACAGAGGGAATACCACACACAAATTTCATGAAAATAAAAATAAATAAAAATGGTATCAGGATGGAACATAGACCCCAAACTACTCAAAGAGATATTTATCATGCTTTGGATAAATTGACTTTGTCTATTTTTGATGGATCTAACAAATGCACAACTCGAGTATGGATACAAAAATTAGATACCTACTTATCTCTCTAACCTATGTTGGAAGAAGGAGTGATCAAATTCACAACCATTCATCTTGAAGGAACAACTCATGAATGGTAGCATCATGGGTGGATTACATAAGGGAATGATTTCATTAAATCATATGACAAATTTACTAGGAGGTTGATTGAAAGATTTGATAGGATTGACCCCAAAATTCATTTTTGTGAATTGACACTATTAAAATAAAGAAACAATATGGAAGACTCTGTGGTTAAATTTTAGAGGAACTTCATGATGGTTCCAAACATTAATAAAAGGAGGCTTTTATTATTATTCATGGAAGGATTGATTGAGCCACTCAGGGGTTTATTCAAACCCATCCTTCTTCCCTCTAATAAATAATTAAAAATTTGTTGGATCTGGAGACCTAAATGCTGATAAATATAATTCTACCATTTATAATACCAAGAACAACCAGTAGTGGACAACCATGGACCCCACCTTCTAGATAGTAAGGGATGACACCATATGGTCAAAAAATAAGGCTATTTCAATAAGGAGGATTCCAACCAAGAGAACCTCCTAAACTAGGTAAGAAGTCAGAAACAAGAAATAAGCTGAGGAAAAACTTATGCTTCACTTATAAGGATCTTGGGATACTAATTCACCATTTCCTTGGAAAGGGACAAGTCCATTACATAGAATTTGTTTCAAATGGTGAGTTTTGATGAAGAAGAAGTTGAAGCCAAAGAAATAGTACATGAACTAGGAGTGGAAAATATGTTAGAGGGTACTCTTGCCACTTTATCAAGGAGTCCTAGATACCAACCCTTTAGAGTAAGAGGGAGTTTACAAGGGCATAAAATCAACATGTTGATAGATAATGGGGCCACCCATAATTTCATTGATGAAGGATTGGAAAAAAAAATGGGTTTGAAAGTAGAGGAATTTCAAGGTTTTAAATTGACAGTTGCTAATCATTTTAACATTCCATGTAATCATAAAATTCAACAACTTTGTCTCACATTAGGAAGACATCAAATAAATGATTATTTATATGCATTAAACATTGGTGAAATAGATTTGGTGCTAAGTGTTTAATGGATAAATTATTTGGGTTAATTTACCCAAAACTATCAAATTATGTAATTAAAATTAAAGGTATATGGGAAATAAGTGGTGCTTCAAGGCATGGCTAATAGACCCCCCCAGCCCCCACCCCCCGCCCCACCCCCCCAAAGTAATTACAATGAAGAGGATGGAAAGGACATTCAGGAAAGGCCAAGTTTCATGGGTGGAATAATGTTTGTTGAGCTATAAAAAGTTAGAACAGTGGATATAACATGAATATATTGTTAGTAATTTGACCTATCAAGGCCAAATTACTACCCCATAATATGGTTTTTTTTGAAAATCTAGTCAATAGTCCTTTATAGCTTGTTAAACCAATAAATTTTGGCCTTAAAGATCAAATTATAGTAAAAAATGTCAAAATTGAAGACAAAAAGGTCATTAAAATATCCAATTTGTCTTTAATCATATTCAAATATATGATTTTGGTTTTATTCTCAAGTTTCATAAATTAGAAAGGTGTTTTAATATGATTTCTAATCCAAAAAGGCCCCAAATTACACCCACACGTGCTAAATTGCCATTTTAAAACATCAAAAAAATGTGGAAAATATATATTTTTGCATTATATGGCACGTTTAGATTCTAAATACTTATTTTTCAAGTGGTGTAAGGCTTAGTTACCTTTTAAAAGCCAAAATAAGGCTATTTTCCTTCATTTTACAATAAATAGTATGGATTTCATATATCAGGGGTATGGGAGGTAAAATTAAGGTAATAAAAAAGATTAAATATGATTTTAATGGCGTTTAGAAGAAATATAGGCCCAAAACCATCCCATTCCAAGTGTTTTCCTTGTTTACAAAAAGTGATCTACTTGCAGGTTTTTTGATGGTACAGACTATTGGGGAAGAGTATAGATCCAAATTTTTGGGTGAAGAAAATAAACTAAGAGGGATTATTGATGGATTAATTTGTTCCTAAATTGGATTATTCAAGCTCTTAAACCATCCAATTGAAGATGGGACAATTTCTGTAGCTCTGCAACTAGAAAGGCAATCGATATTCTTCATTTTCTCCTCACTTGGGTAGAGTTTCAAGAAAATTTAAGTTACAAAATCTTAGATACTTAATCTACATCTCCATGGCCTCTTAAAGTTTTTCATCATGAATTTTAGATTCCAACAAAGCTCACAAACATAGCCAGTCAAATCTGTAGTATAACATGCTTGCAAAGAGAGGTTGTATGGTCATGGGAGAAGGAGGCAGCCTCAATTTTCTTTGAATTCATGTTTTCATGGGTTTGAATTATGTTTTTCATGTTTGAAATGAGGTTTCTCAATAAATTCTCCAAAATAGCCATTTATTTCCCTATCTTGATGCTTCCAAGCTTCCAAAAGGGATAGATTAACATGTTTTAAGGTTTCTTTGCAAATTTTAAGGTTTTTACAGAAAACTAAGTTTGAATTTTGCTCTCTTCCCCTCATCCAATGGCATAAAATTTGATGTGGTGTGATGGTCATGATTTAATTATGGCATCTGACTCCTCACCTTGGTCTTATGATGCTTCCAAATGCTTGTTTCCCACCTCCACCTCATTCACTTCATACCACTATCTTGTCAATATATCTTCCACTATGTTTAGCCTTTTCTCCCACCCTGCATCTTGTTTGCATCCACATATCCATGTCATACCACCCCCACACCATCTCCATTACATATTACCATCAATAGAGCAATAATGGAGGTCACCATAATCATGAAAGGGAGGAAAATCACCTATAAAGCATCATAACATAGTCAAAAGAACATCTACAGCAGGGCCACACAGTTAGGGTGATGTCATAAATGTACAATGAGGATTCAAAATGAGAGAAGACCTTCTTGAAGGTATATTGTGATCAATAAATCATAGTCATGAAAGGAATCATAATTAAGGATGTTATCATAGCATGAATAATAGGATACATACATCAATCAAGCATCATTTTCAGTCAGGAAATGAGGCCCACAATAGGTTAAAATAGTTAAGTATTGGTTTTAAAGTATCAATGAATGAAATTAGTAGATAGAGACCTTTGAGGGAGTTTTGACCTTCTCAAAGGGTTATCAATGTATCAAAATTCCTCATCATAACATAAGGATAGTCACAATATCTTATAAGTGTACTCAAGAAGGATCCTAGAGTGCCCTAGGGTACATCTACAGGCCTATGCCTTCTCAAAATGCATCTACACTAAGAAAGGCTTTTAGAAGCAAAGAGGATAGTTTGATTATCAAGGGGAAGTCAAGTATACACATCTCATGAAGTCTCAAGAGGAAAAATACATTTTGAAGCTTCTAAGGAAGGTCTTAATTTAAAAAGTGATCACCTATAGCCATTTTTTCTGTATAATTAAGCTTAAACATCATCAATATAGGGTGGAAAGAGACTGTTCTCAAACATATGATATGTTTTCATGTTATGTATAAGGTTCATGAGGAAGATAGAGATATGTCCATGATGGAGACCAAATTTTTTTCATTACAAGACAACTATCTTCACCTACAGTCATGTATGATCACAGTATTGAGGGCTACAAGTCTCAAAGGAGGCTGAAAGGGATAAGAAAAGTAGAAAGAAAATATTCTAAGTGGAATTTATTTATCAATACCAACCTCAATAAATACTAACATGATTTTCTCAAAATCATTTCACTTCAAAATTCATTAAGGTTACCTACAACCTTAGTACACAAGGATTATAAAGTCTGAAAAAGCATGAAAATAAGTGTTTAAGAGAGAGGTGATCATTATAGGGTTTATCATAATAGTAAGCTTAAATTAATGTCATTATTTAACAAGAAGGCATGTTAGGTTTCAATTAAGGATTGAAGAGGAGAAATGACCTATAGTCAGCTCAATCAAGTGACCTACAGCTACTCAAGGAGCCATCTATAGCCAGGAGGGTCAAGTGGGGTTTTGAAGTGAGGCTTCCATAGTGGAACCACTTCAAGAAGGTTTTTGATTATAAAGGTCATCCTGATAAAAATAAACTTGGTGATTTATTCAAATTCTCCTAGTACCTTCACACATTGCCACTATCTGTACACATCTACAGTCACCAAGAAGATGTCACATTCAAAAGGTCATTAATGTTTCAAGTGTGCTTAAAGGGTTTGTTAGCCACTTTAAAAGGCATGTATTTTTTTAAAGTCATAATAATGTCCATGGTCAATCATGAAACCTTTTAAAGTTCATCAAAGGTAATAATCAAGGCAAATGATCAACACCTATAACCATACAAGCCCCTCATAGTCTTGTACTTGCAAGAATAACTCAAGGTATCTATTAGTTAGGAGGTGGTTTGAGATGGATTATTATATTAAAACTAATGAAAATTTCACATTATCAATACCTATAAATATACTTAAGCATTTCCATGATTATAATGTGAAAGTACTTGATATAGTACATGGATGTACGAAAAGGATCAACTAGGAGGCCTAAAACCTTGCATTAAGGAGTTAAATGGCTACAAAGAGATGGATATAAACTTTTAATTGATATAAATAGTTTATAATAATATATTAAGGCTATAATTACCATTAAACATTTTCAAACATGATCAATATCCACTTACAATAGTGTATACACAATCATGATAGACCTAATTGCCTTGTTTCAAGGTCAACACATGCTTAAAAGAGGGGTGGAGGATGTTTTAAAACTTTTGAAAATACCATTTAGATAATTAAGGATTATTTTGACCTTTAAAACCTCCAAACATCATGAAATAAGATCCAAAAACATGAAAATATAGTCAGGTATGCTCACAGTCTGTGCAAAAGGAACATTTTTTTAAAGAAATTTGAGGTTTCTAGAATCTAAAAGTGGATTTTTGACTCCAAATTTGGTGTGTAGTATAATAATAAGTTGAATAATAATATAGAAAAAAATTAAATCCATTTTATGAGTGGAAGTACTCATTATTTTGTCACATTCATCAACATGTCTATTTGAGGCCACCATTGGAGCAGACAGTGTTTTGGGATGCCATACAAGTTGCTAAGTCTAGAAGAGAGTTTATAAATCATGTAATGATGTTTTAAATCATCATAAGACCATTTGAGAGTGTAAAAACTCCAAATCATATGCAAATAATGCTCATTCAGGCTTTTACAAGCAAACATGCATATAGGCCAAAAAGGCATTTCAATTTTCAAGAAAAAAGATGATTTAAGAGTGTTTTGGTAGAATGGTATAGACCCCATAGTTATGATTTTAGGTATTGATAAGTAGGGGAAGATTCATTTTCATCCTAGTGAAGATTTTTATTTTTTGTAGTTCTAAACACCCTTCTAAGCCTCTTGTTTAGATGCTCATATCTCTTACCATGTGAGGATTTTGGTTGAATGTACTTAGTATGTTTTGGTTACCTATATAAAACTATAATTAATTAATAAATTAGTTTATTTGAGGGGCTTTGCTTTATGAATAATTATTAAGAGCATAGGCAACCTATAATGCAAACAAAACCCTACAGGTAGATTTCCTCCACATGATTACTTTACATATCTTTTACATGGGAACCCAATGTTTTTAGGGGGGTTATGGGGGTCAATATACTACACATAAATGGAAATAGTTTAGGATTTGGAGTTTTATACTTGATAAATCATCATTTTGAAGATTCAGCTATAAAACCCTCAAAAAAATAGTTTTGCAAAAAGTTGATTTTCTTGCCATCAAATCACCATGGATCAACCTAAAACCTTTTAAAACATCAAGTACACTTAGATAATATTCCATGAATGCCAATTTGACATATGTAAATTTACATATCAGGTTAGAAATCAAGATTTTTATGGAAAAAAAACATGAGAAATAAATTATAGGGTAATTCAATGGGATCCAATCAATGGATTTTGAAGCTTGAGACTTGTTATTCATCCTAAAATTATCATTTGGTTAGAATATTCCTAAAAGGGCCCCTACCATCTCAATCAAAATGGCTAGGGGGTAAAGTGGGCCTAATCAACCCTATTGACTGAATGGTGAGAGTTTTCTTATCAAAATCATATATCATATGATGAGAAAAGTTGTTCCAAGTCTATTATCATTGTTTTTGTAGGTTCCATGAGTCTAAGTGCACATATAGGCTACTAGGCCTATTTGGCCTAATAGGCCTAATTGATCAAATAGTCAATTTTGAATTTGGTATTGGATGGATATCAAGGAATTTACATGGAGTTTCCACACTTCATATATGATCTTAGCATAGAGTTTCATGTAAATATTCAACCATTAAAGTCCCATTTCATGTAAGGTAGAGTTTAGTGAAGTAAACTAGTCTTGAGCTTCAGTTGACTATTTGATAATATCATGCATATATCCTTAGTTACCATATAAATAAAGGCTTTCAAATACTTCCAACTCAGCTTTAAGCTTGAGTTAAGTTATCCAAGCTGGTATAGCATAATTCAAGGAAGGCTCTTGAATTGTCAAAATGGGCCCACCACTTTTCCAATACCAAAAAAGAGCTTCATGCAAGGCAAGGAGACCAAGGATATTAATTCAAAACTTTGTTATCATTTTGTAATTGAAATTAGACTAAAGTTCATATGGAGTTGATCTCCTCTTCTTTTTCCAATGCCAACCTTGGATTTTTATATGCTATTTTATATATATGTAGGCTTTTTAGCCATTTTTTAGGATCTATCCCTCTCTTGGCATGACCAGACTCTACCAAGTTTAAGTTTTGTAAACTTGTCAAATAAATAAAATGAATGTATCAAATTTAATTATGATTGTATGATGTATTTATGTCAGTTGATTTGCATATGTGGTAGAGCTTTCTCCCTTATCAAGGCCTGATTCACACCTAGCTACTAGTTTGTTAGATTATGCAGGTCATGTTTAGTGTTTGGTATAGCTTTCTCCCTTGTCAAGTCATAATTATCACCTAGCTACTAGTTTTTTAGATTATGAAGGTCATGTTTAGTTTTTGATGTCTTTTGGTTGTGCTTACAGTGAATATAAGTGCTTGGTTAGTGCCTTGAATTAGGCCTATTCCATCATTTCCATCAGGGTTTGATCATCAGATAAATCCTCTTCATGAAATACTAATTTATTGGAGATTTTTAGAGTTGTAGATTTAGTCTTTACTTGTCTACTTAGTTTTTTAGGATATCAAATAGAGTGAATGAACCAACAATATAGGTGTATCACCAATAGTAAAGTAAGATTTCCCTTTCAGTTTCCTTCTAACCCTTTTCATCCCAATAATCAATAGATTAGTAGTCAGTGTAGAGTGATACATTAGAGGAGATATCCTTAGAAAAATATAAAGGTCTAGTTTGAGTTTTATTTTCCCACAACTTAGATCATTCCATTTTTAGTCTAGGTGTGAAGGTTTCAAAGCCAAATCTACCAAGCCTTCATGCAGGGTGCTATCTAGATAGCTAATAGTTCTGGCATGCATTCAACTATTGAAGTATAAGTTTATATAATATCATATTTAGAACTAATTTATAGTACTCTTGTGGTCTTCATCTCAAGGAAAAAGGTATACATTTTTTAATATTTTAGTTATCTTCATGATTTTCTAGGCCATGTTAGCCTATAAAGAAGAATTTTGTTATTCTTTTGGTTACCAACAATTCCAGTATGATCCTCATGAATCATATCAGTCCTATCATGATCCATAAAAGCCATATGATGAATATACAAAGACTTAAAAATAGTATGAAATCTCATACCAGTCCTATAACTAGTCTCATGAGTCTTGTTATCCTCATGATCAGCCCAATCAAGCCCCAAATCAATCCATCTCAAGCTTCAAGAAAACATTGTTTAGCTATGAGAAAGAGATGATAAGTATAGAAACTAGAAAAATATATAGTGAGGATATTTATATGTATGAAATTTAGATTATGAGATCAAATTTATAGTGGGATAAAGAAGTATGTGAAACTTTCATAAGGCAAGGTCACTCAAAGTCTAGTTCTGATATTTTAGACATTGGTAGTATAATAGTAAGAATTGAAGAGAGTCTATTTGTTTATGAGAAGCCCTAGGGTCATCATAATAAATATTATGTTCGCATATATCTTCCATTTTCCCTTTATGATCAACAAACTAATGTTTATCATAGCCCTCAAGAGTCAAACCAAACCTTGCCTAGCTTTCCTACCTAGAAGTCTATCCAAGAGAGGTCTCAAAATTTTGAAAATGTATGTTATGAGAAGTATAATTTTTAGGTTGCACATAAGATCATATAGGAGCTTACATATTCAAGTTTTTAGGAAGAAATCTTTAGTGATTTAGTTCATGATTTTAAGGCTAATCTAGCTAGGAAAATTAAGCTTGCAAATTAGCATCTCCAATATTCAATGGTAGTTGCAAAGTCAAGACCACAATAGATTCCTTATTTCACATTCATGGCTGCCAAAAGTCTAGTTCAAGAAGTTTATAAAACCAAGTTCATAACTTATAATCAGGTACAAGATTCCATGAAAAAAGAAGAACATTTAAACATGCTTCAAGATGTTGAGTTCAAGAGCAAACTAGAGATCATTCATACTCCACTCATTTATCCTCAGAAGCCAAAGTCCTTTCCTTCATGGAAAAAAAATCAACAAACAATGAAAAAAAGAGAGGAGGTGACATTTATTCATATTCAATAGCCTCAAGATTAAAATAAGGTATTTATGGCATAACCATTGGATCTCTCTCATCTTACTTAGTACTTTCAAGGATCTACTATGCCTATCCTAGAGAAGTAACCCATCCTTTTTGAATAAAAAGATGAAGTAGATGGAGATGAAATATTTTTGCTTAAACATAATGAGGACATCATCATAGAAACACTCGGTGTAAATGAATATATTGATCTAATCATACAAGTTTTAGAAGAAATTGATGAGGTCAAAGAGGTTGTTGATGTGATTGAAGATTAGCTAAAATTATAGGATGAAGTTTAAGAGGAAAACACTTCAATTATTCAAGCAGAAGGTGTTTTCCATGAACTCATTGATCCAAAAATGGTTTTCATTAATAATGAAGAACAAGAGCTTGTAGAGGTGACAAAATGATTACCAATCAACATACGAAGTTGAAGATAATTTGAAGCCTTAAGATCATAATGAAGAATTTCTGATTGTTCTTTAAATTCATGATAACAAGTCTTTATATTTGTTTGATATATTTTATTTAGGTTATTCTTTACTTGAATGTGGTCCATTGTAGGATGAGAAGAGTGCTTTCACCAAGCAAGAAGTGGTTTTTCCCTCAAGAGATGACATGTTTGAGTATTTTAAGCATGCTTATCAACCTATCTCATCATCTTTAGATGATTATTTACTTTTGGAAGCTAAGTATGAACACAAATGGCCTCAAAACATCACAAGATCTGATCCACTCTCTTAGGGGTCAGCCTTACATATATGACAAAGGAGATACAATAAGTTGGTCTGCATAATCATGATCAATAGTTCTTAAAAAATGAAGAATTGAAGATGTTCTTGCAAATTAAATGGATTTGGGAGCATGATGATTGGGTCTTGGATCCATACCTTTAATTAATGTACCTAAGACTGGAGGTTGGAATCTTAGTTGTACCATTAAGAAGACATGAGTCTCTAATTGCTCCTAGTTATTGAAAAGAGCTATCAAGAGATGGAAAATACATTTCAAGGTTCCATAGTGGATCAAATTACTTTACATTTGATCCTAGAGGAAAACATCTTAATTTAGGTTAGTTGTTCTAGGTTTTCTTTATCCAATAAGTGAGTAGTACAAGCAATAATCTGCTTCCCTTTCATTATTTTCCTATTTTTTGTAGGTTAGTTGTCTCTACTTTCTAGTTTAGTTGTGTTTTCCTTCAATCTTGTTGTGTCAATCAAAAAAGGTATTAAAAATCTCAAAAGAGTCTATTTCTCAGTCAAAAAAGTCATCTAGTCAAAAATTTTACAATTTATTTGACCAGTAAGCTAGTTAACCCCTCAAAGTTACCAAAATTATTATGAATTTGACTTGTGAAGGCCAAATTACTACCCCATAATATGAAAATTTCTAAAAATCTAGTCAATAGTCCTTTATAGCTGGTCAATTTGATAAATTTTGGCCCTAAAAAATAAATTCTAGTAAAAAATGTCAAAATTGAAGACAAAAAGGTCATTAAAATATCCAATTTGTCTTTAATAATATTCAAATATATGATTTTGGTTTTAGTCTAAAGTTTCATAACTTTGAAAGGTGTTTTAATAAGCTTTCTAATCCAAAAGGCCCCAAATTACCCCCACACGTGCCAAATTTCCATTTTAAAACATCAAAAAAATGTTGAAAATGTCTATTTTTGCATTATATGGCACGTTTAGCTTCTAAAGACTTCTTTTGCAAGTGGTGGAAGGCTTAATTACCTTTTAAAAGCCAAAATAAGGCTATTTTCCTTTATTTTACAAGCAATAGTATAGATTATGTACAAATTCCATAAAATAGGTATAGGGGAAGTCAATTTCAGGTCATAAACAAGCTTCAATATGATTTTCATGGCATTTGGAAGAGCTACAAGCCCAAAACCACTCCATTCTAGGTGCTTTCCTTATTTACACAAAGTGACCTACTTACATGTTTTTTGATGGTATAAACTGCTAAATGAGAGTAAAAATAATTTTAGGGTGAATAAACTAGACTCAGAGGGATTCTTGATGGATCAAGTGGTTCCTCAATTGGGTTCTCCAGGTTCATGAACCATCTAGTTTAATATGGGTTAATTTCTACTGCGCTACAACTAGAAATGCAACCAAATTTCTTCATTTTCTCCTCACTTGGGTAGAGTTTCAAGAAAATTCAAGATGTTATAGGGTCTGATAGAGCTCGCAAACATAGCCAGTCAAATCTTCAATATAGCATGCTTGCAAAGAGAGATTATACAGTCATGGGAGAAGGAGGTAGCCTCAATTTTCCTTAAATTCATGTTTTCAGGGGTTTGAATCATGTTTTACATGTTTGAAATTAGGTTTCTCAATAAATTATCCAAAATATCCATTTATTGACCTATCTTGATGATTTCAAGCTTCCAAAAGGGCTATATTATCATATTTTAAGGTTTCTTTGTAAAATTTAAGGTTTTTACAAAAAACTAGGTTTGAATTTTTCTCTCTTACCCTCATCTAATGGCATAAAATTTGATATGATGTGATGGTCATGAGTTCATTATGGAATTTGACTCCTCACCTTGGTCTTAACGTGCTTCCAATTGCTTGATTCTAACCTCGACATCATTCACCCCATACCACTATCTTATCACTGTATCTTCCATTGTGTTTAGCCTTTTCTCCCACCCTCCATCTTGTTTTCATCCACATCTCCATGTCATATCACCCCCACACCATCTCTATTACATGTTACCATTAAGAGATAAATAAATTTAGGTCATCATAATCATGAAAGGAGGAAAATCACCTATAAATCATCATAACACAGTCAAAAGAACATCTACAACAGGGTCACATAGTCAAGGTGATGTCATAAATGTATAATGAGGATTCAAAATGAGAGAAGACCTTCTTGAAGGTATATTAAGATAAAGAAATCATAGTCATTAAAGTAATCATAGTCAAGTATGTTATCATAGCATGAATAAGAGGATACATACATCGAGCAGGCATCATTTTCAGTCAGGAAATGAGGCCTACAGTAGGCTAAAATAGTCAAGTATTAGTTTTAAAGTATCAATGAATGAAAGTAGTAGATAAAGACCATTGAGGGAGTTTTAACCTTTTAAAATGGTTATTGATGTATCAAAATTCCTCATCATATCATAAGGATAGTCACATTATCTTATAAATGTACTCAAGAAGGATCTTAGAGTGCTCTAAGGTACACCTACAAGCCTATGCCTTCTCAAAATGCACCTACACTAAGAAAGGCTTTTAGAAGCAAAGAGGATAGTTTGATTATCAATGGGCAGTCAAGTATACACATCTCATGAAGTCTCAAGAGGAAAAATACATTTTCAAGCTTCTAAGGAAGGGCTTAATGGGAAAAGTGATCACCTACAACCATTTTTCCATACAATTAAACTTAAACACTGCCAAGATAGGGTGGAAAGAGACCGTTCTCAAACATATGATATGTTTTCATTGTATGTATAAGGTTCATGAGTAATATAGAGATATGTACATGATGGATACCAAATTCTTGTCATTGCAAGACAACTATCTTCACCTATAGCCTTAGACAAAACCTACAGGGTTGTATGATCACAATGTTGAGGGCTACAAGTCTCAAAGGAGGATGAAAGGGATAAGAAAAGTAGAAAGTAAATATTATAGTGGCATTTATTTATTAATACCAACCTCAATAAATACTAACATGATGTTATCAAAATCATTTCACTTCAAAATTCATGAAGGTTACCCATAACCTTAGTACATAGGGCTTATAAAGTTTGAAAAGGCATGAAAGTAAGTGTTAGAGAGAGAGGTGATCATTATAGGGTTTCTCATACTATTAAGCTTACATTCATGTCATGCATAAATAATAAGACATGTTAGGTTTCAAGGAAGGATTGAAGAGGATAAATGACCTACAATCAGCTCAATCAAGTGACCTACAACCACTCAAGGAGCCATCTACAGCCAAGAGGGTCAAATGAGGTTTTAAAGGGAGGCTTGATGGAAATATTATCATTGATGTCAAAGGTATAGCATTGGTGATAAAGGCCCCATTGCATTTAATGGTGTTTTTAATATTTATATCTTGGTTAATGTATGATTTAATATGAACAAATATATTTTTGGTTGCATATAAGTCAAAAGAGTGCCCATGGAGAAGTCAAAGAGTCACGGGGTAAAGATAAAAGAGGAATGGGATGAAATTTATAATGAAGAGTCATATTGAGGAATTACAAGAGTCATTATGTGAGGATAAAAGAGGGTATGGCACATTTTTTCATGAAGGGACAAGGAATATGAAAAGTCACCAAGATAAAGACAAAAGATGAAAGGATCCATTTACTTATGAAGGGTCACCATGTGACTTTTCAAATTCAAATATATAAAGGGTCATGCAAGTTTGGTACCATTTATCATGAGGATTGAAGGGTCACAAAGGGTAAATGTCAAAGGTCATTTGAAAAGCTATAAATAAAGGCTTGAGAAGCCATTTGTAATATGCAAGAGAGTACATGGTTTGTATTTAGTTTATATAAGAAAAGATGAGAGAAAAGAAGGAGATATTATAGAGTTATATCATTTTTTGAGTAAGTAATATTGAGAGATAGTTGTGTTTTATACATAAGAGGGGTTGGTGCTCCTATGGATTTGTGCTCACAAATCTGGGCAAGGGGTTGACACTCCTATGGGTTGTTTCTCACAAATAGTTGTTGTGTTGGTGCTCGACAAAGGGATTGGTGCACCTTCAAGTTGGTGCATGTAAAATTTGTAAATTGAGTTGGTGCTCATTCATATACTTGAGATTGTTCTCTGTGGTTTTTCCCACTTTGGGTTTTCATGTTAAAATCTGGGTTTCCATGTTAAAATTTGGTGTATGTTATTGTTTCAATTTTATTGCATATCTTGAATGTGTGATTAAGTGGTTAAAGAAAAAGATTTTGATCAAGTAAAAGATATATATTATACTAATTTTCCCCCCCTCTCAGTGTATTTTGTGTTTAACAAATTGTATCAGAGCCAATTCCTTTTGAAAAAGTTTTACACCTTGAAGGTAGATCATGGAAAGCACAATGGTTAGATCGCATGAAGGTTTTTCTACAAATAAAGCACCTTTATTTCATGAGACAAATTATAATTTTTAAAGAATAAAGATGATGACTTATTTTATGGCCCTTGGATTTGACATTTGGTAAGTAGTGGTGGAGGAATATGAAGATCCACAGACACTTGTAACTACTTTGGTAGAAAAGAAGGCAAGTGAAAATAATTCTAAAGATTTAAATGTTATTTTATGTGGTTTATGTGAATCAAATTTTTTTAAAGTTATGAAATGTAAATATACTCATGAAACTTGGGTAAAGCTTGAGAATATTTAAAAAGGTGATGGAAACGTTCAACAAGCTAAGCTTCAAACTTTCAAAAGATAGTTTGAGAGTTTGAAGATGGAAGAGGAAGAAAATATAGCAAGTTGCCTTTTACAGGTTGATCAAATAGTTAATCAGATTCAAGGTCTTGGAAAAAAGTTAGAAGAATCAATTTTGGTATAAAAAGTTTTGAGATCTTACCATTGAGATATGATGCAAATTTTTCAGCAATTGAAGAGATGAAAAATTTAGCCAAGCTAAAGATAAATGAGCTACATGTTATTCTTATGACATATGAGATGCAGACTGAACAAGAGAAACCCTCAAAGAGAGAAGTTGCTTTCAAGACATCAAAGAAAGAGAAAGTTAAGATTCAAGAATCAAGTGATAGTTCTAGTGATGATGAAGATGACAATGGAGTTTTATTCATTCACAAGTCGAAAAAGGGCACAGGTAAATATCATGGAAAATTACCTTTTAAATGTTTTAATTGTGGAAAGATTGGACATTTTGCAACTAAGTGCCTAGATAAGGGTAATAGTGACAATGAAGAAGGAAAGTATACATACAAGAAGAATTTTAAAGGAAAATTCAAGAAGAGATTCGAGAATAAGAGTTCGTATTCTAAAGATCCTAGTTCAACCGAAAATAGTAGAGTTAGTGATTCAGAAGAAGAAAAGATTATATTCATGGCCATACATGAAGATGATTTTGCAAGCAAAAGTATAGATGATCAAGAAGAATAACAGGATGAAGCTGAAGTGAATCTGGAAAGAGAACTCATTTGTGCCCTAGAAGAGCTAAAATCTCTTGAGAAGAAGAATCAAAGATTAAAGCTCCAAATTGAGAAAAATGAAAAGGATTCAAAGAAAATAATTGAAGATCTACAAGCACACTTTGAAGAAGACAAGAAGAATGAAAAAGATCTAATGACACAGTTGTAAAAAGTAAGTGAAGAATGTGAAAGGTATGTTATTTAAATTGCTTCTTCAAAAGCATATCTTGAGAAAATAAATAAAGCAATCAATGATTCAAAATTTGAGAATAACATTAATATGTTGAATAAGATATTAAAAATTCAAAGATCAATGTCAGATAAGATAGGTATTAGATTTGAAAAAGGGAAAAGGGAGACCACTACTTTCACAGATAAGGTTAACACAAAAAAGGGAAAGAGCTATGTTGAAGCTCTTACAAAAGAGGAAATAAAAAGGGAAAAAGTTAAGAATATAGAGGACATATCAAACAAAGAAGGCTAGAAGGAATGGAGATATAAAAGGAAATCAAGTCAAAGATACACAAATAAGTCTTATTTTATGGTTACTATTTTTATTGTAATGGATATGGTCATAAGAAAATAGAATGTTGAAAAAGAGCTAACAATTTCAGAAATAAGGAGAAGGAAACTCATTTAGAGTCCAGTAAAAACCACAACTCTTTTTCTCTTATATCAAGATTTAATGTAGATGCCATAATATGTTACAAGTGAAACAAATTTAGACACATAACTTAGTATTGTAGAAGAATGTTTGAGTCAATCAAGAAGGACCAGAGTTTTAAGTCTCCATTCATTAAGAAGAAAGTTTAGACAAGTTCATGGTAGAAGAAATAACTTGTAAAGTCTATATTGGTACAAACAACTTTGCATACAAGAAATAAAGAAAATCCATGATTCATTGATAGTGGATGTTTGAGGCACATGATAGAAGACAAGAGAAATTTCATAACCTTGATGAAGATCAATGGGGTATAGTGAAATTTGGAGATAATACTATTTCCAAAATTATCAAAAAAGGTACACTAAGTTTGGATAATGGTAGAACTAAGACTGAAAATGTTTTGTATGTCAAATGTCTTAAGCATAATATTTTGAGTCTAAGTCAAATGTGTGATCAAGGGCACACACTAAAGTTTTATGCAGAAGGTTATGAAATTAGGAGAAAAGATTTAAATGTGTTAGTTGCAGATGCTCAGAGAATAGGAAATAATTTGTATATGTTATCAGACATCAAAGTTAAAAAATATTATTTGAGTCAGATTAAAGAAAGTTGGCTATGGCACATGAGAATGGGACACATAAATTTTGATAATCTTGTTAACATTAGTAATAATAAATCAGCCAAAAGTATTCCAAAGATTAAAAAGCCATCCAACACACTTTGTGAACCTTATTAGCATGGGAATTAGGCTAGAAGGTGGTTTAAAAAAAAAGAATACTCGACCACTCAAATTTTAGAGCTCGTTTACACTAATTTATGTGAACCTATGAGAACTCAAAAAAATCAAGGTGAGAAATATTTCATGTTGCTTATTGATGATTTTTTACATATGACCTAGGTAATATTTTTATAGAAAAAATCAGAAGCTGTCAGATATTTCAAAGCATTAGTTGAGTATGGAACTGGTTTGAAGATTAAGTGCCTAAGATCAGATCAAGGAGGAGAATTTATGTTAGATCAATTTATTGAGTTTTGTGAAGACCATGGAATAAAGATACATTATTCGGTAGCCAAAACTCCATAGTAAAATGGAATATTTAAATAGAGAAAAATAAAATTTCAAGAGATGGTGAGGACAATGCTAAATGAATTCAAGATACCAAATAAATATTAGAGAGAGTTAGTTGGTACAATAGTGCATATTCATAACAAAGCATTATTGAGAGTCAACAATGAGAAGACTTCTTATGAGCTATAGAAAGACAATCTAATTATAGTTGATTATTTTAGAGTTTTCGACAATAGATGCTTCTTAAAGAGAACCAATGAAAAATTGGGTAAGTTTGAATCTAGAGCAGATGAAGGCATATTTCTTGGTTATTTTTGTAAAAGTAAAGCTTATAAATTTTATAAACAATGAATAAAGAAAATAGTTTAAAGTGCAAGTATCAAGATAGAAGAAGATGGACCACAAAGAATTAGTGATCCAATAGACATTCCTGAAATCATTGAAGATGAAGATTTTGAAGAATCAGATGAAGATGAGAAGAAGGAGAAAAAGGACATCTAAACTCCATCTAAATATGTTTAGAGAAATCATAATGAAAGTGACATCATCATAGACATAAATGAAATAATTCACACTAGAAGAATGATGGTAAGTGAATCTGAGCAAGTTAATTTCTCTTTATTATCCAAAATTTAGGCTAAACTTTTCCAAAAGCTATACATGATAAGCATTGGGTTGAGGCAATGGATGAAGAATTAAATTAGATAGAAAAGAATGATACTTGGGAATTAGTGCCTAGACCAAAAGATCACAATGTAATAAGAATAAAATGGGTTTATAGAATAAGTTGAATGAAAATAGAGAAATAACCAAGAATAAAGCAAGATTAGTATGTAAAGGATATGCTCAGATTGAGGGAATAGATTTTGAATAAACTTTTGCACTAGTAGCAAGGCTAGAGGATATTAAAATGTTTATTTTATATGTAGTGTTTAAAATTTTCAAAGTGTTTTAAATGGATGTCAAATCTGCTTTCCTAAATGGGAATTTAGAAGAAGAGGTCTACATTGAGCAGCTTGAGAAATTTATTCTCTCAAATATTAGTAGTCATGTATGCAAATTGAAAAAAACACTGTATGGATTGAAACAAGCTCCTAGAGCTTGGTATGCAAGACTTGATAAGTACCTGTAGGATCAAGGTTTCAAGAGAGGATTTGCTGATAGTAATCTCTACATCAAAATAGAAGGTGAGCATCAATGATTGATGTGGTATATGTTGATGACATCATCTTTGGAGGAAACATTGAAAAGATGAAAAAAGAATTTTCTAATAATATGCAAAAAGAATTTGAGATGTCTATGCTTGGAGAATTATCATTTTTCTTAGGTTTACAAATATTTCAGTCAGATAAAGGAATTCTCATATCTCAAAGTAAATATGCCAAGGAAATGTTGAAGAAATTTGGTTTTGAGGATTGTGCACCAGTGGCACATCAATGAGTATAGGAAATAAGGTGATCAAGGATGAAGATTCACATATTGTAGATCAATCTTTGTATAGATCTATGATTAGTAGTCTTTTATATTTGATAATATCAAGGATAGACTTCATGCATATAGTAGGTATGGTTATAATATATCAGTCAGCTCTAAAAGATATTTATGTTTATTTGGTGAAGAAAATATTTAGATATATCAAGGGGACATTAGATTATGGATTGTGGTATCCTACAGGGAGAGATTTCACTTTGATTACTTATACAAATTCAGATTAGGTAGGTTTCTTGGATGACAAAAAGAGTAGAAATGCAAGATCTTTCTTCCTCGATGATATCTTAGAATCATGGCGAAGAAAAAATTAAAATTTAGTATCACTTTCTATAGCTGAAGTAGAATATATTATAGTGGTATTGTGTTGTACTCAAGTGCTTTGGATGAAGCAAACTTTGAAAGATATCAAGGTAAAATACAATGAACATATTTCTATTTTTTGTGACAACATAAGTGATATTAATATTTCAAAGAATCTATTGATTCATCTAAGAACAAAATATATTTCCATTAGATATCACTTCTTGAGAGAGAAGGTCACAAATCAATAGGTTAAGATGGAATATATCAGTACTACAGAGTATATTGTAGATATTTTCACAAAGGCACTACCAAAAGACACATTTGAGTATCTACGAGAGAAGTTGGGAGTAATTTATTTTACTTCCTTCCATTGAGGTTCAACATCAGTTGAGGGGGAGCTAAGTTTTAGCTCTAGGATAGGCCCTTTGCCATTGATGTCAATGGGGGAGAAAAACATGTATAGGTATAGGTACAGGTATAGAAACATGTGTAGAAATAGGTACAAGTTGATACATTAAGGTGGAATTACTGTATGTTTTTTAGATGGTAGCATGTGCAGGTTAACATGAGTAGTACATGTTTTAGGATGTGGCAATTTTAGTTTGAGGTTGCCATCAATGACAAGGGGGGAGATTGTTAGAAATATTGTCATTGATGTCAAAGGTCTAGCATTGGTGATAATTGCCCCATTGCATTTAATGGTGTTTTTAATATTCATATCTTGGCTAATGTATGAGTTAATATTAATGAATATATTTTTGGTTATATATAAGTCAAAAGAGAGCCCATGGAGAAGTCAAAGAGTCACGGGGTAAAGACAAAAAAGGAATGAGATGCATTTTCTAATGAAGAGTCATCTTGATGAATTCAAAGAGTCACCATGTGAAGACAAAATGGGGTATGGCACATTTTTCAATGAAGGGACACTTTGAGGAATACAAAAAGTCACTGAGATAAAAACAAAAAGGAAAGGATGCATTTTCTTATGAAGGATCACCATGTGACTTTTCAAATGCAAGGATACGAAGGGTCATGCAAGTTTGGCACCATTTTCCATGAGGATTGAAGGGTCACAAAGAGTGAATGCCAAAGGTCATTTAGAAATCTATAAATGAAGGCTTGAGAAGCCATTTGTAATATGCAAAAGAGTGCATGGTTTGTATTTGTTTTATATAAGAAAAGAGGAGAGAAAAGTAGGAGATATTATAGATTCCTATCATTTGTTGAGTAAAAAACATTGAGAGATAGTTGTGTTTTATACATAAGAGGGGTTGGTGCTCTTGTGGGTTGGTGCTCATAAATAGTTATTGTGTTGGTGCTCGGTTAAGGGGTTGGTGCTCTAGCAAGTTGGTGCTTGAAAACTTTGTAATTTGAGTTGGTTCTCATTCATATACTTGAGATTGTTCTCCGTGATTTTTTCCACTTTGGGTTTCCATGTAAAAATCTAGTCTCTCTCTCTCTCTCTCTCTCTCTCTCTCTCTCTCTCTCTCTCTCTCTCTCTCTCTCTCTCTCTCTCTCTCTCTCTCTCTCTCTCTCGTGTGGTGCATGTTATTGTTTCATTTTTATTGCATATCTCGAATGTGTGATTAAGTGGTTAAAGAAAATGATTTTGATTAAGTAAAAGATATATAATATATTGATTCACACACCCCCCCTCTCAGTATATTTTGTGTTTAACAAGGCTTCTAAAGTGGAACCACTTCAAGAAGGTTTTTTATTAGAAATTTCATCCTGATAGTTCATTCAATCAAAATACATTTGGCGATTTATTCAAATTCTCCTAGTACCTTCACACCTTGCCACCATCTATACATATCTATAGTCACCAAAAAGATGTCACAATTAAAAGGTCATTAATGCTTGAAGTGTGCTTAAAGGGTTTGTTAGCCACTTAAAATGGCATGTATTATTTTAAAGTCATCATCATGTCCATGGGAAATCATGACACCTCATAAAGGTCATCAAAGGGAATAATCAAGGCTAATGATTAACACCTACATCCATAGTAGCCCCTCACAATATTCTATTTATAGGCATAACTCAAGGTGTCTATTGGTTAGGAGGTGGTTTGGGATGAATTATCATATTAAAATAAATGACAAGTTCACATTATCAATACCCTTTAAAGCTACTTAAGCATTTCCACTCTTATAATGTGAAAGTACTTGCTATAGTACGAAGATGTATGGAAAGGATCAACTGGGAGGCCTAAAACCTTGCATTAAGGAGTCAAATGGCTAAAAAGAGATCGGTAGAAACTTTAAATTGATATAAACAATTTATAATCATATATTGAATATGTAATTACCACTAAACATGTTCAATTCTGATCAATATCAACTTACAATAGTATATACACTGTCATGGCAGACCTAATTACCTTATTTCAAGGTCAAAACATGCTTAAAATAGGGGTGGAGGATGTTTTAAAACCTTTGAAAGGACTATTGAGATAATTAAGGATTATTTTGACCTTTAAAACCTCCAAAAATCATGAAATCAGCTCCAAAAACATGAAAATACATTAGGTATGCTCACAGTCCATGCAAAAGGAATATTTTTTTGAGGAAATTTAAGGTTTATGTATCTACAAGTGGATTTTTGACTCCAAATTTCGTGTTTATAATAATAATGAGATGATAAATAATACATAAAAATTTTAAGGCTATTTTATTAGTGTAAGTACTTGTTTTGTCACAATCATGAACATGTCTATCTGAGGCCACCATTGGAGTAGGCAATGTTTTGGGATGCCACAGAGGTTGCTAAGTATAGGTGAGTCAAGCATGGTATGATGTTTTTACATCATCATAATAAATTTAAATAATGTAAATAATCCAAATCATATGCAAGCCATGCTCATTTAGGCTTTTGCAAGTAAACAAGCATATAGGCCAAAAAGGCATTTTTGACTTTTCAAGAAAAAAGATGAATTAAGAGTGTTTTTATAGCATGGTAAAGACCCCATAATGATATTTTGATAAATTTATAAGTAAGGGAAGATTCATTTTCGTTCTAGTGAATATTTTCATTTTTTGTAGTCTCAGACACCCTTCTAAGCCTCCTGTTCAGATGCTCGTATCTTTCACCAAGTGAGGAGTTAATTTGAAAAATCTTAGTATGTTTTGGGTAACCTTATGAAATTATATTTCATGATTAATTGATTTAATTTTTTGGGATGTGATTTATGAACAATCGTTAAGAGTGTAGGCAGCCTAGAATGCAAGCAAAACCCTACAGGCAAATTTCCTCCCCCTGATAACTTTGCATATCTTTTGTATGGGTACCCAATATTTTTAGGGGTGTTAGGGGGATAATTTAATACACATAAATGTAACTATTTTTTTATTTATATTTATATACTTCATGAATCATCATTTTAAAGATTCAACTTTAAAACCTTCCTAAACCCTCAAAAAACTAGTTTTTCAAAAAGTCAATTTTCTTGCCATCAAATCAGCATGGATAAACCTAAAACCATTTCAAACATCAAGTAAACTAAGAGAGGATTATATAAATTCTAATTTAACATATGGAAGTGTATATATTAGGTAATAAATTAGGTTTTTTGTGTAAAAAATCATGGTAAATAAAGTACATGGTAGTTCAATGGGATCCAATCAATGGATTTTTAAACCTAGGAATTTTTATTCATCCTAAAATCATAATTTAGTCATAAATATTCCTGGAAGTGACCCTACCAGCTCAATCAAAATGGCTAGTCTACAAGAAAATGGGGCAAAGTGAGCCTAGTCAACCCTATTGATTGAATGGCAAGAGTTTTCTCATCAAAATCACATATCATGTGATGAGAAAAATTGTTAAAGGTCTAGTACCATTTTTTTTGTAGGTTCCATGGAGTCCAAGTGTATATATAGGCTATTAGGCCTATTTGGCCTAATAGGCTTCATTGGTTAAATATTCAATTTTAAATTTGATGTTGGATGGATATCAAGGAACTTACACCACATTGAATATCTGATATTAACATAGAGTTTTATGTACATATTCAGCCTTCAAAGTCCCATTTCATGTAAGGTGGAACTTAGTGAAGTAAACTAGTCTTGAGCTTCACTTGACTATTTGACAAGATAATACATCTATCCTTGGTTATCATGTAAATGAAGGATTTAAAATACTTCCAACTCAGCTTCAAGCTTGATTTAAGTCATCCAAGCTGGCATAACATCATGCAAGGAAGGATCTTGAATTGTCAAAATGGACCCACCACTTTTCTAATGCCAAAGAAAGGCTTCATGCAAGGCAAAGAGACCAAAGGATATTGATTCAAGACTTTGTTATCATTTTATAATTGAAATTAGACTAGAATCCATATGGAGTTGATCTCCTCTTCTTTTCCCAATGCCAACCTTGGCTTTTTCTATGATATTTTCTATATATGTAGGCTTTTTAACCATTTTTTAGGATCTATCCCTCTCTTTGTATGACCAGACTCTGCCAAGATTGAGTTTTGTAACCTTTTCAGATAAATAAAATAATTATTTAAAATTTCATTATGCTAGTATGGTGTATTTATGTTAGTTGATTTGCATATGTGGTAGAGATTTCTCCCTTGTCAAGTCCTGATTCTCACCTAGCTACTAGTTTGTCAGATTATGTAGTTCATGTTCAGTGTTTGAGGTCTTTTGGTTGAGCTTATAGTGAATATAAGTGGTTATTTAGTGCCTTAAATTAGGCCTATTCCATCTTTTCCCTTAGGCTTTGATCACCAGATAAAACCTCTTCATGAAATATTGATGCATAAGATATATTTGGAGTTATAGATTCAGTCTTTACTTGTCTAATCAATGTTTTAGGAGTTCAAATAGAGTGGATGAACCAAGAATACAGTTGTATCACCAATAGTAAAGTAGGATTTCCCTTTAAATTTCCTTAGCCCCATTTTCATCCCAATAATCAATAGTTTAGTAGTCAGTGTAGAGTGATATATCAGAGGAGCTAGTGTTATTAAAATCTAGAGTCTGGTATGAGTTCTGGTGTCTCACAACTCAGATCTTTCCAATATTAGTCCAGGTGTGAAGGTTTTAGAGCCAAATATACCAATCCTTCAAGCAGGGTGTTATATGGATAGATAACATATATTCAACCCATAATTGATAAACATGTAAGGGTTTTTAAAATATTCCACCTAGGATGACAACAAACAGGGGATTTTAGCATTAATTGAGTTAGAAATTATTACCAAGCCAATAATAATTACATCTTACTGCCACCCTAAAATATATAAAGAGGAGATTGAAAAGGATATTAAAGAATTACTTGAAATGATGCATATTAAGTTGAGTTCAAGTCCTTTTACTTCTTCAGTGGTCTTAGTTAAGAATAAATATGACACTTTGAGAATGTGCATTGACTACAAATAATTAAATAATAATTCCATTAAGAATAGATATCTGATACCAAGAATTGATGAATTAATCAATGAACTCCATGGAGTTATTTTATTTTTCAAATTTGATTTAAAAATAGGGAACCATCAATTTTAGGTGCCAAATGAATATCTTCAAAATATGCCATTCAAATGTCATTATGGAAATTTCATGTTTCTAATTATGCCCTTTGGATTAACTAATGCTCTAGTCACCATTCAATCTTGCATGAATCATGTCTTTGATAAGCATTTGAGAAAGTTTGTTTTGGTTTTATTCAATGATATATTGACATATATTAAGACATGGGAAGAATACTTAGAACATTTAGATATAGTGTTGTGAATATTAGAGAAGCAATCCCTTTTTGCTAAAATGTCTAAATGCAAATTTGGAATGTCAGAGATTTTATAATTGGGTCATGCTATCAATAGACGAGGAGTGCATGTTAATCATGAAAAGATCCAAGATATATTATATTGGCCCCCTCCTCCTACCAGGGATCAATTAAGAGGGTTCTTGGGGGTTATGCACTTACTACTAGATGTTCGTTAAAGGGTTTTATTGACTAATTGTCCCTTTAACTAATTTGATAAAAAAATTAGCCTTTTCCTAATCTAAAATTACTCAATCAACATTTGATAAACTTAAACAAAAAATGAGTTCATGTCTAGTTTTGGTTGTATCTAATTTTTCATTATCCTTTGTACTATAATGCAACACACCTGATGAAGTAATATGTGTTTTTCTAATGGAACAAGGTCATCTAATTTCATTTGAAAGCATAAAACTTAAATAACATGAACAGAAGTACTCTATCTACAATAAGGAAATGTTGTCAATTATGCATGCACTAGCCAAGTTCTGACAATACCTTAAATGTGGTAAATTTATGGTAAGTATAGATTATAACAGTCTGAATTTTTTCTCAAGTTAGTAGTATCTAAATGATAGACAACATAAATGGGTGAGCAAGGTCTAAGCCTTTGATTTTGATAGTAAATATGTGAAAGGAAAAAATAATATTGTGGTAGATGTATTATCAAGAAAACCATATTTGTGATCCATGACCATGATTGTAGTTATTGGAAGGCTTTCATATTAACTCACTATGTCAAAAATGAGTTTTATAATGTTATCTTAGAGGGGAAGATGGGGAAGGAATGATACAAGGTAGTAGAGTCTCATTATTTATAAGAATAAGATCTTTTTAGTACAAAAATCAAATATTATGCATAAAATTTTAAAGGTTATTCATGATAGCCCATTGGTTGACCATCTAGGCTATTTAAAAACATATAAAAAAATAAGAGATAGGTTCTTTTGGAAAGGGATTAAACGTGAATTTCTCAAGTACATTCAAGAGTGTCCTACTTACCAATGAAACAAGATAGAGCATGGATTTACATCAATATTTTTGTAACCTTTGTCCATTCCTACTAAAAAAGGGAAGGTATTTCAATGGATTTTATTATCGGGTTACCCATGGTTCAAGAAAAGAGTTGCCTCTTTATAGTTATTGACTGTTTTATAAAGTATGCTCATTTATTTTCGCTTCCCACTAAGTATGATTCCCCCTTGGTAGATGGAATATTTTGTAGAAAAATCTTTAAATTACATGGGCTACCAAAGAATATTATTATTGATAAAGATAATAGATTTATGAGTTCATTTTAGCAAGAAATATTTCACCTAGCAGGCATTGAATTAACCTCAAGTACAAGTTATCATCCTTGAATGGATCAAATAGAAGCAACAAATAAGTAGATTGAAAGGTACCTAAGGAATTATGTCTTAGGACAACAAAATGCCTTGATAAAATGGCTGTATTTAGGATAATTCTACTATAATACCTCTTATCACATGTCGATTGGAATGACACCTTTAAAATCTTTTTATGGTCATGATATAAATTTCTTTATGTACTTGGTCATTTTAGACAGTAGAATTTTGGGAGCTAAGGATTTGATCCAAAAAAGTCAAGATATCCTTAGATCTCTCAAGAACAATCTTCAATAGGTGTCGAATCAACAAAATTTATATAAAAATCAACATATAATAGAAAGGGAATTTGAAGTGGGAGACATGGTATATATATTATTACAACCCTATCAAAAGTCCTCTATCAAGAAAGAGGAGATGAAAAAATCAAGACATGATTCTTTGGCCCATATAAAGTCATGAAGAGAGTGGGAGACGTTGCTTACTAATTATAATTAGCAAGATGTAGCTTAATGCATATTTTTTTCCATGTTTTGTGCCTAAAAAGGTCACTTGGAAAACATATTATTCTTTCTATGGAGCTACACCTATTAGATGAAGAGGGAAAGTTGATCTTAATACCAAAATCCATCCTAGAGGTCTATGAGAAGAGGTTAAGAAATAAAATCATCAAATAATACTTGATCTATTGGAAAGATTCACCTATTAAAGATGTCACATGGGAAGGAGCAACCATTTTAGAGCATCCCAACTTACAATTACTTGAGGACAATCAATTTTGTGAAGGTAGGACTGTAATGTCCCTTTTTAAAAATAAAGAGAGTGCAAAGGATGAAGTCATCCCTCATGAATGGGGCACCATAATGAAGGATCAACATCCAAATCAAGTCATCCCATGTGAGGTTTCATGTGACGTCACTCGGTAATTCACAACATTTGGGAAAAGCCACTCGAAGTGTATTTATGATGGGCAATTCATGGAGAAAGATCATGACCATATTTTATTCAATAAACATTCATATTTGGGTAGCAAATCCAATAATGCATTTGAGGATGAAAACTCTCATTTTTAATTAGACTCAAGGAGGAAAACACTTGATTCATATTATGGTAACTTCATTCAAGAGTTACACCTATGCTTTACTTTGATTATTTGATTGTTCTTATTCAAAATATTTATAAAAATATATAAATCAAGATTCAGTATTTGAAATCCAAAATTTGTTATATATGATTTATTTTTATAAGTTCATGAAAAATTGGAGAAAATATTAATGATATAGTTTCTAGTAAATAGGATTTATTAAAAATCCAAATTTAATTATTTTGATCCCATTTGGGGATATTACACATAATTACATTTTTTTTGGATTAAAATGTGCACTTGTATTAGTTTAAAAAAAACTTATAGTACAATGTTAATCATAAAAAAATAGGTGGAAAGTCACATCTCAAAAACCAAACCAAGCTAAGAAAGCCTCATGAGAAACCAAAGTCCAAAAAAGGCCACAACTTGATCGATAACCACAATTAAACTAACTCAAGTACACATCAATAAAAAAGATAATGAAATAATACAAACAATAAGGAAATAACTAAGCAATAGTCACAACCATGGTAGTTGGTGGAGGAGGTAGAGGTAGAGGGTCCTGAGGCTTTCCTCCCCAGCCATCTTAGGTCGAGGGATCTTCATCAATTAGGAGGGGGTCCCAACATCAACCTACTAGTTAGTTTTAGAATCATGTTGCACCTAAGAATCCTAGCATGGAGGAGAGATGGTTAATGCCAACCATAGGAACTTGTCTTGTATAGGGGGTCTATACCCCACACCACTATTATTTCTACCTTTTTTAGATTGTCTTGGAAGAGGTGTCCAAAAAAAGTGAGGAAAGGAGGTATTCAAAATTTGAGACCTCTGGTTGTGATAATGGTGGTGCCTTCCCCCATACCCATGAACCCTAGGAGGAGAGTGGTGAGATAGTCACGATTGACCACACAAGGAACATTCTCCCAATGGTCCAAGAGGAGATGAAGATGATGAAGCTCAAGCTGGACCTTATCCATTTGAATTTGAATCTAAAGGGTAACTTTAATAATTATAACTTTATTAGTTACATTTTCCCCACCATAATCTAATTACTAAAATAAGATTGATTTCTAGATTTCCAAATTTGAAACAAAATTTATTGTTATAAATATTATCATTGATGTCAAAGGTATAGCATTGGTGATAAAGGCCCCATAGCATTTATTATCTAAAGTTGTTTTTAATGTTCATATTTTGGCTTAAATGTGTTGATATTTATTTAATATTAATGAATATATTTTTTGGTCGCATAAAATTCAAAACAGGGCCCATAGAGAAGTCAAAGAGTCACGGGATAAAGAAAAAAGAGGAATGGGATGCATTTTCCCATGAAAGATTCATCTTGAGGAATTCCAAGAGTCATCAAGTGAAGACAAAAGAGGTTATGGCACATTTTTCTATGAAGAGTCACCTTAAGGAATTCAAAAGGTCACCAAGATAAAGACAAAAGAGAAAATGATGCATTTGCTTATGAAGGATAACCATGTAAATTTTCAAATACAAGGATTCAAAGGATCATGCAAATTTGATACAATTTTCCATGAGGAGGGAAGATTCACAAAGGGTGATTTCCAAAGGTCATTTGGAAAGATATAAATAAAGGCTTGGGAAGCCATTTGTAATATGCATTAGAGTGCATGGTTTGTAATTATTTTATATAAGAAAAGAGGAGAGAATAAAAAGAAATATTGTAGAGTTCTATCATTTGTTAAGAAAATAACATTAAGAGATAGTTGTGTTTTATACACAAGAGGGGTTGGTGCTCCTGTGGGTTGTTGCTCACAAATAGTTTTTGTGTTGGTGCTTGGTAAAATGGTTGGTGCTCCTACAATTTGGTGCTTGTAAACTTTGTAATTTGAGTTGGTGTTCATTCTTATACTTGAGATTGTTCTCCATGGTTTTTCCCACATTGGGTTTTCATGTAAAAATCTACTCTCTCTCTCTCTCTCTCTCTCTCTCTCTCTCTCTCTCTCTCTCATGTGGTGCATGTTATTATTTTAATTTTATTGCATATCTTGAATGTATGGTTAAGTGGAGTTTGATTAAGTAAAATATTTATAATATATATGATATATTGATTCAATCCCCCTCTTAGTATATTTTATGCTTAATAATTGGTATCATATCAGGTTCCTTTGAAAAATATTTTACAACTTGAAGGTAGATCAGGGAAAACACGATGGCTGGATCACATGAAGGTTTTTCTACAAATAAGGCACATTTTTTTGATGAGACAAATTATACTTTTTGGATCATAAGGATGAGGAATTATTTAATGTCTCTTAGATTCAACATTTGGCAATCAGTTGTGGAGGAATATGAAGAGCCACAAACACTTGTGACTACTCTGGCAGAAAAGAAGGCAAGTGAAAATATTGTTAAAGATTTAAATGTTATTTTATGTGAATAAAAATTTGTTAAAGTTATGAAATGTAAATCTACTCATGAGACTTGAGTAAAGCTTGAAAATATTTACAAAGGTGATGGAAAGGTTTAGTAAGCTAAGCTTTAGACTTTCAAAAGATAGTTTGAGATTTTGAAAATGGAAGAGGAAGAAAATATAGTGAGTTATCTTTTGCGGGTTGATCAAATAGTTAATCATATTCAAGGCCTTGGAGAAAAGTTAGAAGAATCAATGATGGTATAAAAGGTTTTGAGATCTCTACCAATGAGATATGATACAAAGGTTTTGACAATCGAGGAGATGAAGCATCTATCCAATCTAAAGATGGATGAACTATATGGTATTCTTATAGCATATGAGATGTGGACCAAATAAAAGAAACCCTCAAAAAGGGAAGATGATTTCAAGACATCAAAGAAAGACAAAGCTAAGATTCAAGAATCAAGTGACAGCTCTAGTGATGATGAAGATGGCAATAGAGCTCTATTCATCCACAAGCTAAAAAAGGGCATAGGTAAATATCAAAGAAAATTACCTTTTAAATGTTTTAATTGTGAAAAGATTAAACATTTTGTAGCTAAGTGCCCAGATAAGAGTAATGGTGACAATGAAGAAGGAAGGTATACATACATAATTTCAAAGGCAAATTCAAGAAGGGATTCAAGAAGAAGACTTTATACTCTAAAGATACTAGCTTAGCTCAAGATAGTGGAATCAGTGATTCAGATGAAGAAGAGATTCTATTCATGACCATACATGAAAATGTCTCCACAAGAAAAAGTATAGATGATCAAGAAGAAGAACAAGTTGAAGATGAAGTGAATCTAAAAGGAGAACTCATTTGTGCCTTAGAATAATTATAAGCTCTTGAGAAGAAGAATCATAAATCGAAGCACCAATTCAAGAAAAAAGAAAAGTAGTCAAAAAAATAATTGAAGATCTATAAGCACAAATTGAAGAAGCCAAAAAGACTGAATAAGATCTAACAACTCTGTTACAAAAATTAAGTGAATAATTTGAAAGGTATGTTTTTAAAATTACCTCGTTAAAATTAGATCTTGAGAAAATAAATAAAGTAGATGATAGAGTAACCAATGATTTAAAATTTGAGAATAGCACTAATATGTTGAATAAGATATTAGAAAGTCAAAGATAAATTCCAAATAATACATGTATCAAATTTGAAAAAGAGAAAGGGGAGGCAACAAATTTCACAGACAAGGTTAACACAAAAAAAGGAAAGAGCTATGCTGAAGCTCTTACAAAAAAGAAAATGAAAAATGAATAAGTTAAGAATACAAAGGACATCTCAAACAAAGAAGGCTAGAAGGAACAAAGCTACAAAAAGCAATTAGGTTAGAGATATACAAATAGGTTCTATTTTTATGGTTACTATTTTTATTGTAATGGATATGGTCATAAGAAAATAGAATGTTGAAAAAGGGCTAACAATTTCATAAACAAGGAGAAGAAAAATCATGCAGAGTCAAGCAAAAGCCACAATTCTTTTGCTCCTCTATCAGGGTTTAATGAAGAGGCCATAATATGATATAAGTGAAATAACTTCAGACACATATCTCAATATTGTAGAATCATGTTTGAGTCATTATAGAAGGACCAGAGCTTAAAAGCTCCATTCATCAAGAAGAAAGTTTAGACAAGTTCATGGTAGAAGAAACAACTTGAAAAGTCTATGTTGGTCAAGACAATTTTGCATTCAAGAAATGAAGAAAAGCCATGGTTCACTGACATTGGATGTTAAAGGCACATGATAGGAGAAAAGAGAAAGTTCATAACCTTGAATAAGATTAATGGTGGCACAACAAAATTTAGAGATCATACTATTGTCAGAATTATTGAAAAAGGCACACTAAATTTAGATAATGGTAGAACTAAGACTGAAAATGTTTTGTATGTAGAAGGTCTTAAGCATAATATTTTGAGTGTAAGTCAAATGTGTGATCATGGACACACACTAAATTTTTATGCAAAAAGTTATGAAATTAGGAGAAAATATTCAAATATGTTGATTATAGATGCTCAAAGGATAGACAACAATTTGTATATGTTATCAGATAGCAAAGGTCAAAAATGTTGTTCGAGTCAAGTTGAGGAAAGTTGGTTATGGCATAGGAGAATGGGACACATAAATTTTGACAATTTTTTCAACATCAACAAGAAGCAAGCAGTTAGTGTAGACATCCAATTCCTAACACCATTTATGTTGAAATTGTCAATCTTACTTGAATTGCACTCAAATGCACATTTTAGGTCAAAATCCATAAAAATGCCTTAAATGGTTCAAACTCTTGACTTACAAGTGCCAATGTAGGTCAAAGTATCCCTAAATAGGGCAATGCATTTTATGGTATAGTTAACTTTGATAAGATCATTTTGAGTCAAAATGACCATTTCACCATTTAGTGTTGTGGATCACTCTTTTCTTCTAATTCATTGGTACACATCATGTACCTTTGTTATTTGGTGTTGGAAACATCCTAAATGGAAATACGATTCCAACACATCTAACATCACCTTCTAATTCCCCTCCAATCAAATTATGAACCAGTAATATGAATTTTTGACCATTTTGATTAATTGAGGCCTAATTTTTAAATAATTACACAAATGTTGATTAACATTATTTAAGGCAGTTAATCCAAATCAAGAGTTTAAGTGGATTTTCCATGAGAGTTGTTGAATATTTATTTTTGAAAATTGATTCCTATTATCTATATCACCTAGTGACATCATCTATGGGGTGGCATCCGTCAAGCCATAAGTGCATAAAATATCAAGATTATGGGTCACCCATGCTTAGTTAATGCCTCCCATGCCTCTTTAATGCTTATTTATCTTGAGGATAATTATGGATTTAATTCCAAATATTAGGATTATCCATGGCCACACATCTCAATCTTGAGATGGATGGTCATGGTTGATCTTGAATAATTTTAAAAATTTATAAATAGAGAGGCCATGAACATCATTTCAAAGCTATTTTGGTGCAAGGTTATTATGCTCAAATATCTTTTGAATCTTGAATATTGTAAATTTATAATGCTAAATTGTTTCCACAAAGCTTCATTGATAGGCTAGTTTAGTGATTTAAAATCAAGATCCTAGGTTTTATGGAGTGTTCTTGAGGCATTAGAGGAGCTTACCACCATTTTTGACAAAGACAAGGATGCTTGATCAAGGGAGAACAAGTTTTTGAGCCACATGGGTATGGTGAATCCATTTGGGAAGGTAATATGGTGTTGCTTTTTTTCATTTGTTTCTTGCTATCCTTTGTAATTCCCATAGGCATAGATAAGCTTGGTTAGTTAGTTATTTATGCATGTTTCATTATTTATGGATTAATGCTTGACTAACTTACTTTGTAATTCTCTCTACATCTTGGCATGCTTGGTGGGACAAGATGCATCTCACACCTAAGGAAGATCACTTTACAACTCTAAAATATCCATTTAGATCCTTAAAAATCATGCAAATTGATTTTCTAACTTTATTTTGCCATTTTTGGTTGCCACAGTTTTTACATAGTAATTGACGTCGACAAAAATACCGACATTAGTTACTGACTTAACTGACGTTGATAAGAAAAATAGACATCGGTCAGATCTTAGTTAGTCATAACTAACATCAGTGGTATTGATCGATGTCGATCACTGTGTTTTTACCAAAAACATAGACCCAAGACCTACTTTTCTAAAGTTCATTGTTTCAAGCTAAAAAGAGCTTCAAAGCTAAAGGACATCCTGACATTTTTGCTATAGGAACAAGATTTTGATTTGATAAAAACATGTTTAAATCACCTCTTGCATGCTTAGAAATAAATTAGGAATGTTTTTTTGTGTGTTTAACAAAGAACTTAGATGTTTTGGCAAATGTTTTCAAAGTTTGCAACTAAGACCAAGGGGTCAAATGAACACCACCAAACATTTTATTTGGGTCTAAAATTGAACACACTTGTCAATTCTTATTTGTAATAGTTGATTAGATTAATTTTTTTTGGCAATAAGAGGGATGTTGCATGTATGCTCCTCCATTTATCCCCTATAGAGAACCCTTAGAATCAAAATCACCATTCCTATTGCAAATAGCCTAGTCCAAGTCCTAGAAAGAAAGTCGTCTAAAGCACTCCCCAAAACCTGTCAAAGTTTGGGTGACCTTGAAAATGACCCTAAATTCTTTCTAGTTTTATGTTTTCTTTATTTTTATGCATCTTGGTTTATAAGGGGGACGTCATTACCTCCCATCAGTTATTTAGGGAAGCTTTGACCTAGGGTTTCATCTCCTAGCATTGACTTCACTTGACTCCTTTGGAGTTGTACATAGGACGTAGCTGCATTTAGACATCGCACTACAATTATCGAATAGTAAGATGTAGTGGTTGTAGAAAGGATTAGACCTTTTTATAACTAGCCAATGCCATAGTCACCTAATTTATATGCTTGTCTTTTGCATCATTTGATGTGAAAGTCATTGTGTAATTGATTCCCATAGAATGATCAAAACCTTGCTAGTTTAGTAGACCCCACTTTGCCATACCTTGTCAGTTTAGACCTGAGACATTTTTTTTGGGTCATTAGCTCACTTTGTATTGATTTATGCCTAAAACTACTTGTTAACTCAATGAACTTAATGAAAACACATTGTCCTCAATTTTCTTGAGTAAGGGAGGCATTACATTGTCCAAATGGAAAATTCATCTTTTCTTTATTCAATTTGTTATCAAAAGCTTTGTGTCATGTCATCCACTTTGGTGCAGTTATGCTAGCCAATTGAGTCTAGATCTTTCACCTAATTTTTTTAAATCCTTCATTTATAATCCACATTCAAAATTAAACCTTTTTGAGTTCTAAGAGTTGGTGTGTCAAAGTGGGTTTGCCATTTGTGCACTAAGCTTATTTTAACTTGGGTTTAATCTTGTATTTGGATTGAAGGTCACTTATTAAGACTCAAAATCACATTATCATCTCGGTGGACTCAAGTCATCTTATGTATCGCTCATGCTTTGGGTCCTAGAACATATTTTATCCTACTAGAATCATGTGGTGACATTGTGCTGCCTATTTGGTCCTAGTTTTATACTTAGTGATTCACATATGTTTTTACATCTTCAGTTGCTTAGTTTATTTTGTCTTCTTCGTAATCCGAAGAGCTTTCCTCTAAACTTACAGGGTCAAATTGTCAAAGTTGAAGCTAGTTTTTGTAGTATGGGTGTATCAAAAAGATCTAGGCTTTGGTGTACTAGTTTTCACCTTGGGTCTTTGAGTTCCCTCACTCTCTTTTGATCTATATGATTTCAACTTTACCAAAGGTTGAGTCAACTCATGAACCAAATATTATAAATTGTACGTGGTTTCAAACCACCCTCCTTTATAGTCTCTTTGGTACCTTGGCTATTTTTTTAAAAGAGAGCCAAAGCATACTTTGATTGGTTGTCGAACATTGATCCAAAGTTAGTCAAACACACAAAACAACTCTTTTTAGACATGACTCAAAGGTTCACTCATAGTGGGGCCTCTTATGACCTTAGTTATGAGGATGAGCAATTTTATGATGGTCAAGATAACCTCATTGTTTTTTATGATATCCCCCAACATTAGGATTTGAAGATGATTACAATGAATATCAACCCCAAGAAGATCAATGATGGTAAGAGCAAGCTTTTGCACAAATAGAAATACCTTCTTCCTCTAACAAAGGAAAGGAAATACAAATAGAGTCAAAACCCATAAACTTGGATCTTCTAGCTAAGATCAAGATAATAAGTCAATGATATGCATATCAACTTGTCACAAACTTAACTGATTCCCTAGTTACCAATTCAATTCATAATAATGCTTTGAAAGAACATGAAGATATGGTGGAAAGTACACAACAATTATTAGATGAGAACATTACAATAATGGATCAAGGTAATCAAAATGAATAATTAAAACCACAAGAGAACTTACAAGATGTTCCATTTGACACAAAATATACATTCTTCAATCATCAAGAACCTCTTGTTACTTTACAAACTTAGAAACCCAAACATTCAGTTTGAATTAAGGAAATCCCTCAAACTTACCAAATATTGGTAAATAAACATAGAAATTTCCAAAATCAACAAAGTGTGAAACAACTAGATTAAAGGAATGCTTTACAATCCAAGAATCAATGGCCTATGTTCTAAACTCAAGCAACAAATCATAACCAAACCATGGATTGAAAGGTATACGCTCCCTATAGATCCACACAAAAACAAGGGCACATTTCGCCCTAACAGAAACAAAACCAGGGGCACATTCCACCCCAACAACATCTTATCCAATCCAAAAATACACCAAACATGTAAGAATGGAATTCTATGAAGGAAATTGTCTAAATATTGGAGATGAATAATATAGTCAAAAAGAATAAATTTGATGAGATATGCCCATATCCATTTGACTTATCTACTCTCCAAAAACCCTTTCCACCTCATTTTTAGGCACCCAAATTTGATAAATACAAAGGGAAAGGAGATCCATGTGAACACATATAAGCATTCTTCATCTTGTGTCAAGAGGTTGCTTCTAGTAGTGAATAATTACTATGACTGTTTCAATGAAGTTTAGTGCGACAAGCTCTTGATTGGATACTTAAACTACCCAAGGGATTAGTTTTATATTAGAATGACTTATTAGAATTTTTTTTTAACCATTTGTCATTTAACATAGAACATTAATTTTACTATTGGTGACTTATGCAAATTCAAGCAACGTGATGGTGAAATTTTTGTTGCATATCTACAAAGGTGGAGAGCATTGGTAAGATCCTTTCAACACAATATATTAGACAAATAATTAGCTGATATCTTTGCATAGAATTTGCATCTTGAAGTTGCGCATAATCTAAGGTTAGCTTGTGCTAACTCATTTAAACAAATTATTGATAAAGAAGTGCAGATTGAGAAGGCTCTTATTTCTAGGGGCCTTGTTAAGATATTTGCACAAGGACAAGCATCTAATCAGACTAAATCACTAGCTCCTCAAATAGTTACATAGGATAAGTCTAAGGCTTTCAAAAAAATAAGAACATGGTTGGAAATGGGTGGCAAAAACAAGACATGTACAAATAGTACAGGCTATACCTCCTCCAAGTGTATAATTAACTCCCTCAAATCCACTACCTACTTTGCAAAGACAACCTCTATGAAGGATGTTTAATAACACTTTTAGAGTCTTTAGCAAGTTAGGAGAATCGATTGAAATGGTGTTACAAAAGCTCATTGTAGCTAATTTAATTATATGGTCAGTTTCAAGGCCATTTCCTCAAGATCAACCAAAACTATACTGGTACAAAGAGAATGAATAGTGTAACTTTCATCATGTTATTGGTCACAATGTATATCATTGTGTTCAATTGAGACATATTATTGAGGAATTTATTGAAAATGGTGATCTGGAAATTAAGTTGGCCCCTAATCAGGACATAAATCAGGATATGAGAATCTACAAAGACCCCTTTCCTTGACATGATCCACCACCACCAAGAAACAATCAAAATGGTAATAATCAAGGATAAAGGCAGAATCAAAACCAACAACAAGGTTAGAATCATAATGAGCATAATCAAGATCATGATCCCCACACTAATAATGTGGCTTATAATAATGTACCTTACGATTATAATAATACTATGGGATGCATTTTTGTAACCCACATTGTCACTATTACTGTGATGTCATGAGGCCAATCTCATGTTCCTTATAAAATGAGACCCATCATTATAGGGTCAGTACCCTCTCCCCCTAATAATACCATGTTGAGTTTGTATCATCATGTTGCCACTTTGTTTTCATGGGATATTAATCTTGAACAATAGTACCATTCTTCTAAAGGCTCCTCATTGACCCAAAATTATAGAAATACTATTAATCACCCATGAATCACCATCCAAGGCCCATTGCCTTTCTCTTCTAATTATAATAACTCCTGCCACCTCTAGGTTGTGTAATCATAACTAGACACCTGTGAGTTACCATTCAGGGCCCTTCACCCACTTCTTTCCATAAACCCAATGAGAACACTATGCCAATGGTTCCAAAGCTGAATATCGTTCCAAAGCTGAACAATCTAGTTCAATCCACAATTCAAAGGCCTTATAGTATAATGGATCAATTAGATAAAAACCCTATGCAAATTTCCATATTATAACTCTTACAGACATCTGATGTCCATAGAACCATCTTCAACAAAATTTTATAAGAATTTATTGTGCCTAATGATATAAGCCTTGATCAGTTCTAGAACCTCGTAGGACATTTGTCTTCATTTTGGCAAATCACATTTGATCAAAATGACATGTCCACCCTTGGCCCGAACTACAATAACCCACTATACATTGAGATAATCATTTTGGATCACAATATCAAGTGGGTTCTTATAGATAATGGTTCAGGGTTGAACATCATATCTCTAAAATTGGTACAATGATTTAGTTACATGGAAAAAGACATTTAACTAGAGACTATTACAATCAAGGCTTATGATAATGCTAATAGGGAGTCATACGGTACAATTTGGTTACTAGTCATGGTTGGGTTTATTTCTCATCACACATTATTCCATATTGTGGATATTGAGCTTCCTTATAACATAATTCTTGGTCATCCTTAGATCCATGAAGTATAGGTAGTTCCATCTACTCTTTGCCAATGCCTTAAGTTTCCCCATGATGGTATCAAGGTTACTATTCCTACTGATCAATAGCCATACCAATACTACAAACATCTTGAAGCAGAGTTTCATAATTATAACTATTACCTAGGTTCTAAATTCATTATAAAGAATAAAAACACCATCATTTCTCATCCATATCCATCTAATTATATAGACCCTGGTGATCTAGCCTCCACTTTGACTAATCCATTTCCTACAGCCCTAGCCAAATAGGTTATTATTAAAGATGTCTACATTTCTATGTACCTTATAAAGGATGTCCTCCATATTAAAAAATTACCAAAATCCCTTAAAACATTTGGTAAGCTTAAAAATTCCCAAACTCATAACAAACCTGATCAGATTTGGCAACCAAAGAAGAAGCAACCAAAATATCTTGTGGTTTTTATACTTGCACTTACACCAAAGAAAGATCGAGAGGCTTTTACCAAGGGAGATTGGTTATATTTTAAGGGCCTTGTGGATTGTTTTCAAAATCCAAAGTATCCTATCCCTAACAAGATAATGGATCATCTTGACTACATAGGAAAGGCCTTGGCCCATAGGCACAAGGAATTTTAGAGCCCTTATCAGCTAGAGTTGTCAATGGGAATCATGGTCTCAGATTTAAACCACTAGAGGATGACCTCATAACATTTGGTAGTGACTCTTTTGAAGTGACTGGTATTGAGACTCCTAGCAGTAACACAACATCCCATTATAGCCTTTTTGATGAGCTTGTTGATTCAGATTTGTTTGATTTAAATTACATATTGACCATAATACCTATTAGAACTTCCCATCCTGAAGAAAAAATCCATCCTATTAGAGCTTCCCATCTTGAAGCAAAAACTTGTCCTAGTGGTGCTTCCCTTCCTGAAGCAAAACATTATATATCTACCATTAGTGTTTCTAGTCTTGAAGCAAACCCTCACTGTAACCTATGCCTTTTCCATCCTAAACTCATAGATTGGGATTAGCAAAATTTAGTCATATGCCTCGATGAGTTTCAAAATGAAGAATTGATTATAGGATACATGGGCCTATGAGATGAATTCCCCATTGGTGAACATAAGCATGGTTTGATTTTTCATCGAATTATTCTACCTAGTTTGGAGAGCAGGCAAACTTTCTTGGTCATAATAAAGAATATACATTGAGATATTTAGGTGAAAACCTCTTTGAGGCACTTGTTGATTAGGGAAAAAGTAAAAAAAAAGATAAGCCTTTGAGTGAAAACTTGTTTCAAGCACTCCCAGGTGGGAAAATTTGTTCATCCCTTCAGGATGTAGAAATTCCATTTATCCTAAGTTCCATAGCTAGTACAAGCATCTCTTCAAAACAACATCAAATATTTGAGTGTCTTGCTCTTGAGTTTACAGAGGTCCTTGCCAATTGGCCTTTATATAAGAAGGTAGATTATGATTCTTCATATTATCCATATCTTTGGGAGGAACAACAAGAAGATATAGCAAAAGAAGATCATGACCATACATTGCCTACAATTCTAGAGGATGGATCCACACTCCTTATGGAGATCATAATAGAAGTGAATTTGGGAACCCATGAGGATCTTAAAAATGTTTATCTTGGAGTTTCCATTACTAAAGAAGATTGTGAACATATTATATCCATTCTTAAATATTATATAGACATCTTTACATGGGCATATTCTAACATACCAGGCCTAGAACCAGATTTAGTTATGCATCATTTAGTTGTTCACCCTGATGCTAAATCAGTCAAGCAAAATTTAAGAAAGATGCATCCATGCATCACCCTTTTGGTTAAGGTCAAGTTGGAAAAGTTGTCAGGAGCCAATTTTTAGCAGACCACTGGACTACTCTGAATGGATTTATAACATAGTACAAGTAAAAAGACCCTAGGCATATGTGTTTGTATTGATTTTCATGATATCGACAAGGCATGTCCCAAAGATGATTTTCCTCTACCCAACATCGACATGATTATTGACTCAACTATTGGGTACAAGATTCTATCCCTAATTGATGGATTTTCTGATTATAATCAGATCAAGATAGCACTTAAAGATAAACATAAGACCGCATTCACCACTTTATGGGGGTCATTATGTTACCAAGTCATGCCATTTAGTTTAAAGAATGTTGGAGCCATATATCAGCATGTAATTACTATCATCTTCCATGACATGATACATGACATTATTGAGGACTATGTTGATAATATAATATCAAAATCAAGAACAAGAGCTAAACACCCTGACATTTTATGAAGAATATTTGAGAGGCTTCATACATATAAAGTCCACTTGAATCCTAGGAAATGTGTCTTTAGAGTCACATCAACAAAATTGATAGGGTTCATTGTATCACAATTTGGGATTTAAGTTAACCCTGTAAAGGTCACCACTATTATGGAAATGCCTCCACCAAACAATCTTAAATAGTTGTGAGGTCTAAAAGATAAGATCCAGTCTATATGCAGGTTCATTTCACAATTGGTAGATAAGTGCCACCCATTTACCCATCTCTTAAAGAAAGGGGTAACATTTTAATGGGATGAAGATTGTCAGATAACATTCGCAAAGCTTAAAACATACTTGGCCAATCCACCAGTTTTATGACCTCCGACACAAGGAATGCCACTATTTATTTATATCTCAGCCACAAAACATGCACTAGGGGCACTTTTAGCTCAGTAAGGAACACATAGTTTATTATTTAAGCCACTCATTGTTATACTATGAACATAATTATATGCCTATTAAGAAGGCATGTTTAGATATCGTGTTAACCACTCATAAATTATGATAATATATGCTAAATAACAAAACTATTGTTATCACCAAGGTAGATCCTCTCAAGTTCCTTTTATCTAAAGTAACTCTCCAGGGATGCATGGCTAAATGGATTATGCTCCTCAGTGAGTTTGAAATTGAATACCAAAATTAGAAGGCAATCAAAGGGTAGATTCTTGCGAACCAACTTGTGGAAGCTCCTATTACAACCACTTATCCTCTCAACTTTGACCTTCCAGATGACTCTATCATGATGATCAAATAAGCACAATAAATACCTAAATAGTGGACACTTTAGTTTGATGGCTCCTTCACATCTTGAAGATCTAGAGCTAGCATATTGTTGATCATGCCATATGGGGATTTGATTCCTAAATCATTCCATATACAATTTTAGTGTACAAATAATATGGCCAAATATGAGGCATTAGTTGTAGGGATTTATCTTTCCATACAGTGGGATATTCAAAGTTTAAAGGTCTATGGAGATTCATGTAAGAGATGATAAGATTTTTCCTTATAAGCAATTTTTCAATAACCTTAAAACACATTTTAAATCTCTATAGTTTGAGCAAGTTCTGCGAGTCAACAATAGATTTATTGATGCCATATCAATAATTGGTTCCATGATTCAAATGCATGATAGTGCTAAAGAGTATCAGTTCCTAATTGAAAATCTTCTTCAACTGACATATATTCTATCATATTTAGAGAGGATATGCACCATTGTTGATCCTAATCTCTCACTTGAGCTACCATGGCACCAAGATTTTTGTAACTATTTCTATAGCCATGTATTTCCTTCTAACCTTTTCAATAACCAAAAAAAACATTTTATTCATTGCTTAACACATTATATCCTCCTTGGAATCATGCGTTATCAAAAAATCTATGATGAAATGCTTCTTCGTTGTTTATTTTTGGGAGAATCCAAGCTGGCACTAAAGGAGGTTCATGAAGGAATGTGTGGGGCCCATACTAATGGTGTAGTTTTAATAAAGAAACTTCTCAAAACATGTTATTATTGGCCCAAAATGGAGATAGATGCTTGTAATTATGTAAATAAGTGTGTTCCTTGTCAGTAGAATGGAAACTTGATACATGTACCGTCCTTAACATTGCAGTCAATTATAACACCATGGTCATTCTCAACTTGGGGTATTGATCTCATTGGGAAAATTAACCCAACATCTTCAGATGGCCATAATCACAATTTGACTGCAACTGAGTACTTTACCAAGTGAATTGAGGTCGTTCCCCTCACTTATGTTACCAGAAAACAAATAGCCAAACTCATTCATTACCATATCATCGATCGATATGTCATCCTAGCTCGTATTATATCTGATAATGGTGGATCCTTTTTGAAGCAAGATGTGAAATCTCTTTATGCAAAATTGAAGATCAAGCACATGAAATCCACTCCATATAACCCATAAGGCAATGAACAAATTGAGGCATAAAATAAAAATATTCTATCCATCTTAAAAAAGATTTTCAATGATGCTAGCCATAATTGGCATTTGCAACTTTTTCCTACCCTCTGGGCTTATAGAACCAATCATCGCACCCCAATTGGAGCTACTCCATACTCCCTTATTTTTGGCACTGAATATATCATCTCAGTCAAGATTGAGATCCCATCATTAATAATATCACTAGATCACATTGAAGATGATGAAGACTATAGAGCCTCATGGCTACAATATCTACAACTTGTTGATGGTAAGTGTTTGGCTACCCTAAAAAACTTATAGGCCTATTAGAACAGATTGCAGAGAAGCTACAACAAATGCATTTTCCCTTGGGAATTTGAGATTGGTGACTTATTTTTGAAAGATAAATAGAAGATCATGAATGCTAAACCTAAAAAGAAAGGCAAATTTCAGCCTAATTGGTTAGGACCGTATATTGTCATAGCAAATTATGGATCAGGAGCATACCAATTGGCTAAACCTAATGGTGAAGAACTTTCAGATCCCATGAACATCATACACCTTAAGAGATTTTATGCATAAACAATTTTGAATTATTGTCTATAGGACCCCTGATTTAGGGGCAACTTGTGCTATTGTAATTTTGTCCCACCCTTTTATCTTACCTTGAACACATTTTATACTCCCTGGTCCAATTTTCATGAATCTCAATAGTAAAGGATTTGAACTCTTGGCACTCTGAACACATTCTTCATCCCATTCTAGATTTCTCTCTTCAAGAGGCATATTCTTTGTTTTTTCTAGAACATGTTATAAGCTTGAACACTTTTTGTTCCTTGACCATGTATGATCTTGATTATGTCTCATGAGCATTATGAACATCTTCAGTAACAGTTCTATAAAGTAGTTCCACTAAGATAGTCTTGTATGGTTTTAAACAAGTGAACAACCACATCTTCTCAATATAAGTATTTACTATTCTTTCTTATTTTATCAATAACCTCACTCTCATTGATTTATGAGCATGGGCCATTACAGCTAGCTTAGCTATTTTATTGGAACCTCTACTCTCAAGATGTGCATCTCCTCGACTAGATGGTCCCACCTTGTGCATATTTTATCCTAAAAACATTAAAAATACTTTGAAAATACCAAAAACATCAGAACATGATCCACAAAAGAATAAAAACATTATCTCATGCTTTTGTACATTTGTACATTCCCATTCCACCATCCCACACTCTTTCCATTTTGTGAGCAATTGTTAAGTTTGAATGCTCTTACCATTTTATGAGAAAATATTAAGTGTAAATGCTCTTGCCATTTTCCAAGCATAGAAATACCAGTTCATTTCATCTTATCCCATGCACTTGCCATTTTGCAAGGTCGTTCTTTCTCATCTCATCAGATTGTTATTTTCCAGACCATTCTGGTTTGTTTATTGTATCTTCCATTATTTCTATAAATCATGATAGCCTGATCATCATTTTTTCTTCTATTCCATTTCTTGGGAGAACTACATTTGGCCTTAAGTTCATATTAGAACATGCATCCATGAAAATATGTAGGCAACATCCACTTGTCTTATACATCTGGAGTCATCTCAGCCAACCAATTCCTTTTCTTCTATTCCCCCATTTCTTCAATCATTTTCCTCTTTAATTAGGGAACAATTGTTTTGTCATTGTTCTTTGTTATGATGTGGTGGAAAGTAATGCCTCTACTGCACATGCATTAACATTTATCTTTAAAATGCACTAACTTGGTTTTTTGCTTGTGTGTCTTTATTTGAGTTTTCTTGGTGTTTTGTTGTGATTTCACACCTCTCCTTTTATTTCTTCTCCTTTTCTCCTTTTCTCTTTTGTTTATTTAATTATTGTTGGTGTCTTATTTTTTTTTTGAATTTACTTTTCTCTTTTGTGTTTGAGAATGCCTTAATGGTCCATATAGATCTTGATTATTCATATCTTGGTCTCATGTTATTAAGATGTTCTTGCCTTTTGTTTTTAAACATTTTTGTTCCTACTTAAGATCATATCTTGACTTCAAGTTAGGTTCGTTTATGTTTATGTTTATCTTTGTCTTTGCTTTTTTGTTTAAATGTAAATCACTGTAACTCTAGTTTTGGTCATTATTTTACCATTATCCTTAGTTATATGTACTCACATTTGAAATGAATCAATGAAATTGGAATATTGTGTCATTCTAAGTTATTCATACTTATGATGCCTAATTTATTTTTCTATAGCAAACACTTTGTGCTCAGGTCTCAACATCTTAACCATCAACATCAACTCTGATGAACAATTCCCAAGAACACTTTGCAAAACTTAGGCTCATGATATGGAATTAAGCTTCTAGGTGGCATGCATTTCAGGCTTCTTTGTCTATGCTTAGACGTGCATCTATTTACAAACATTGTAAGTCTAATAAAATTCTTGGTCTATTTTCCATCATTCCTCATTCCATTCTCTCCCAAACTTGGGTGAACTACATTGGCCTAAAGTTCATGTTGGAACATGAGTCCATGGAACTATGTAGGTAGCTCTAAATTTCTATTGAGGTTAGCTCAGCTATCTCCATTCTTCTTTTCATCTCTCTCATCATTTTGTCCATTCTCATATGCTTGGTTTTATATGGATTTCTAAGCCATTACACCATTGCATATACGTCTGCACTCACTCACTTTAACCTCTCTTTTTGGTTATATCATTGAGCTATTTTGCTTACCAATTTTCCCAAACTAGGGCCCAACATCTGAACCACATCCAAATCAAATTATCTCTATAGGTGCAAAATCATTATTTATTCTTTATCAATGATCAAAATTTTCCCTACTAGGGCAAAAAAACTATCTTATCACAATCAAATCTACTATACTAGAGTACTTAATATTATATTCTATTTGGATACCCCATTCTAGTGGTGATTCCCTTTTAGAAGTAGAATGTTCTCCATTTTCCTCTAATTCCAAGCTCTCCACATTAAAGCCCATGATGGCAATATTTTAGTGTGCAACTTGTCTTGGGATTGATCAATACTGTAAGCACGTAACTTGTAATCTCAAATTGGGTACATTTATAGTGTGCCCCTTACATTTATGGATTGTATCTTTCCCATTCCCCTCATCTCTAGGGCATATTATACCTATAATTATATTTTTATCATTGATGGTAATCACATGTGCAAGCATTAGCTCATCTAGATGTGATCTATTCCATGGGTTAATCTCACTTTCTCTCTCTTTTTGAGAGTCCATCCTTATCTTTCATCCTAGTATGTCCTCTCAAGGGGGCATCATGGGTCTGTTCCAATTTATTCTTGACAACTATTTTCTTTGAAAAGATGTTTTTTTACCTGGATGTCTCACTACACCTTCTCAAACAAGGGCAAAATTTAGACATCCAATTCCTAACACTATTTGTGTTGAAATTGTCAATCTTACTTGAATTGCACTCAAATGCACATTTTAGGTCAAAATCCATAAAAACACCCTAAATGGTTTGAAATTATCACTTAAAAGTGCCATTTTAGGTCAAAGTATCCCTAAATAAGGAAATGCATTTTATGGGCCAGCTAACTTTGATCAGACCACTTTGAGTCAAAATGACCATTTTGCCATTTAGTGCTCTGGATCACTCTTTTCTTCTAATTCATTGGTATAAATCATGTACCTTTATTATTTGGTGTTAGCAACATCCTAAATATGAATACAGTTCTAATGCATCTAATGTCACCTTCTAATTCCCTTCTAGTCAAATTATGAACCAATAATGACTTTTTGACCATTTTGATTAATTGAGGGCCAATTTTTAAATAATTGCACAAATGTTGATTAACCTTGTTTAAGGCTAATTAATCCAAATAAAGAGCTTAAGTGGATTTTCTATAAGAGTTGTTGAATATTTCCTTTTGAAAATTGATTCCTATTATCTACATCACCTAGTGACATCATTTATGGGGTGGCATCCATCAAGCCATAAGTGCATAAAATATCAAAATTATGGGTCACCCATGCCTAGTTAATGCCTCCCATGCCTCTTTAATGCTTATTTATCTTGAAGATAATTTTAGATTTAATTCCAAATATTAGGATTATCCATGGCCACACATCTCAATCTTGAGATGGATGATCATGGTTGATCCTGACCAATTTTAAAAATTTATAAATAGAGAGGCCATGAACATCATTTCAAAGCTATTTTGGTGCAAGGTTATTATGCTCAAATATCTTCAAAAACTTTAATATTGAAAAGTTATAATGCTAAATTGTTTCCACAAAGTTTCATTGATAGGCTAGTTTAGTGATTTATAATCAAGAGCCTAGGTTTTATGGAGTGTTCTTGAGGCATTGGAGGAGATTACCACCATTGTTGACAAAGACAAGGATGCTTGATCAAGGGAGAATTTTTTTTTGAGCCACATGGGTATGGTGAATTCATTTGAGAAGGTAATATGGTGTTGCTTTCTTTCATTTATTTCTTGTTATCCTTTGTAATTCCCATAGGAATAGATAGGCTTGGTTAGTTAGTTATTTATGCATGTTTCATTATTTATGGACTAATGCTTGAATAGCTTGATTTTTAATCCTCTCAATAGTTAGAGATATTCCAAAGATTACAAATCCCTCTAACACACTTTGGGAACCATGTCAGCATGGGAAATAGGTCAGAAGATGATTCAAGATAAAAGAATACTCGACTACTCAGATGTTAGAGCTTGTTCACACTAATTTGTGTGGACCTATGATAACTCAAAGTACTCAAGGTGATAAATATTTCATGTTGATTATTGATGATTTTACATGTATGACTTGGGTAATGTTTTTCAAGAAAAAATCATAAGCTTTCAGCCACTTCAAAGTATTCAAGGCTTTTGTTGAGAATGAAACTAATTTAAAGATTAAGTGTCTAAGATTAGATCAATGAGGATAATTCATGTCAGATGAGTTTATTGAGTATTTTGAAGACTATGAGATAAAAAGACATTATTCAATAGCCATAACTCCATAGCAAAATGGAGTAGTTGAGTAGAAAAACAAAATAGTTTAGGAGATCGCAAGGACAATGCTAAATGAATCTAAGATACTAGATAAATATTGGAGCGAGGTATTAGGTACAATAGTGCATATTCAAAATAAAGAATTATTGAGAGTCAATAGTGAAAATACTCCCTATGAGCTATGGAAAGACAAACTAACTGCAATTGATTACTTCAGAGTTTTTGGCAATAGATGGTTCATAAAGAAAATCGATGAAAAATTGGGTAAGTTTGAATCTAGAATAGATGAAGGTATATTTTATGGATATTCTAGCAAAAGTATAGCTTATAATTGTTATAAAAAAAGAACCAAGAATATTTTTGAAATTACAAGTGTCAGGATAGATGAAGATGCAGCACAAAGAGCTAGTGATCCAGTAGACACTCCTGAAATCATTGAAGAAGAAGATTTTGAAGAATCAGATGGGGATGAGAAGAAGGAGAAAAAAACACCAAGACCCCATCCAAATATGTTCATAGAAATCATAACAAGAGTGACATCATCAAGAACATAAATGAAAGAATTCACACTAGAAGGATGAAGGTAAGTGAATCTGAGCAAGTAAATTTTTATTTATTATCTAGAATATGGCCTAGAAATTTTTTAGAAGCTAGACATGATGAGCATTAGGTTAAGGTAATGAATTAAGAATTAAATTAGATAAAAAATAATGATACTTGGGAATTAGTGCCTAGACCAAAAGATCAAAATTTGATAAGAACAAAATGGGTATACAAAAATAAGTTGAATGAAGATGGTGAAGTTACCAAGAATAAAGTAAGGTTAGTATGTAAAAGATATGCTCAGATTGAGGGTGTATATTTTGAAAAAAAAATTGCACCAATGGCAAGGCTAGAAGCTATTATAATGTTTCTTGTATATGTAGTGTTTAAAAATTTCAAAGTGTTTTAGATGGATGTCAAGTCTACCTTTCTAAATGGGAATCTAGAAGAGGATGTCTACATTAAGCAGCCTGAGATATTTATTCTTTCAAATGATACTAGCCATGTATGTAGATTGAAGAAAGTAATGTATAAATTGAAATAAAATCCCAGAGCTTGATATGCAAGACTTGATAAGTACCTGCAAGATCAAGGTTTTAAGAGCAATTTTGTTGATAGTAATCTCTACATCAAAATAGAAGGTGAACATCAATTTATTGTTGTGGTATATGTTGATGAAATAATATTTGGAGGTAACATTTAAATAATAATAAAATAATTTTATGATAATATGCAAAAATAATTTGAGATGTCTATGCTTGGAGAATTGTCATTTTTCTTAGGGTTGCAAATATTTCAGTCAGATAAAAGAATTTTCATATCTAAAAGTAAAAATGCCAAGGAAATATTGAAAAAAATTGGTTTTGAGGATTGTGCACCAGTTGGCACACCAATGGGTACAAGGAAAAAGGTGATTAAGGATGAAGATTCACCTATTGCAAATCAATATTTGTATAGATCTATGACTGGTAGCATTTTATATTTGACAGCATCAAGGCTAGACATCATGCCTATAGTAGGCATGGTTGCAAGATATCAGGCAGCCCCAAAAGAGAGTCATGTTCAGTTGGTGAAGAGAATATTTAGATATGTCAAGGGGACATTGGATTAAATATTTTGATATCCCATAGGTAGATATTTCACTTTGGTTGCTTATACAAATTTAGATTGGGTAGGTTGCTTCAATGATAGAAAGAGTACAAGTGGAGGAGCTTCTTCCTCAATGATAGCTTAGATCATGGCTAAGAAAAAAGTAAAATTTAGTATCACTTTCTATAGCTGAAGTAAAATATATTACATTGGTATTGTATTGTATTCAAGTGCTTTGGATGGAGTAAACTTTAGAAGATATCAAGGTAAATTATGATGAACCTATTTCTATTTTTTGTAACAACATAATTGCTACTAATATTTCTAAGAATCTAGTGATGCATTCAACAACAAAATATATTCTTATTAGATATCACTTATTGAGAGAGTAGGTTATATATCAATAGGTTAAGATAGAATATATACGTATTATAGAATAGATTGTAGATATTTTCACAAAGGCACTACCAAAAGACACATTTGAGTATCTATGGGAGAAATTAGGAGTAATTTCTTTTAATTCCTACCATTAAGGATCAACATTAGTTGAGGGGGAACAAAGAGTTAACTCTAAGATAGGCCCTTTTCTATTGATGTCAAAGGGGGAGAAGAACATAAATAGGTATAGGAAATAGGTACATGAATAGGTGCAAAAATAGGTACATGTTACAAGTATAAGATGTTAGTGTAAGGGGGAGTTATTATATATTTTTTAGATGGTAGTATGTGTAGATTGGCATGTGCAGTATAGGTTTCAGGATGTGGCAGTTTCAATTTGAGGCTTCCATTAATGACAAAGGGGGAGATTATTGGAAATATTATCATTGATTTCAAAGGTCTAACATTGATGATAAAATCCCCATAGCATTTATTATCTAAAGGTGTTTTTAATGTTCATATTTTGTCTAAAATGTGTTGATATTTATTTAATATTAATGAATATATTTTTGGATGCATAAAATTCAAAAGAGGGCCCATGAAGAAGTCAAAGAGTTATGGGGTAAAGACAAAAGAGGAATGGGATGTATTTTTCCATGAAGAGTCATCTTGAATAATTCCAAGAGTCTCCAAGTGAAGACAAAAGAGGATATGGCACATTTTTCCATGAAGAGTCACCTTAAGGAATTCAAAAGGTCACCAAGATAAAGACAAAAGAGAAAAGGATGCATTTGCTTATGAAGGGTCACCATGTGACTTTTTAAATACAAGGATTCAAAGGGTCATGCAAGTTTGGCACCATTTTCTATGAGAAGTGAAGAGTCACAAAGGGTGAATGCCAAAGGTCATTTGGAAAGCTATAAATAAAGGATTGGGAAGCCATTTGTAATATGCAAAAAATGCATGGTTTGTAATTATTTTATATAAGAAAAAAGGAGAGAATAGAAAGAGATATTGTAGAGTTATATCATTTATTGAGAAATCAACATTGAGAGATAGTTGTGTTTTATACACAAGAGGGGTTGGTGCTCTTGTGGGTTGATGCTCACAAATAATTGTGTTAGTTCTCAAAAAAGGGGCTAGTGCTCCTGATAGTTGGTGCTTGTGAACTTTGTAATATGAGTTGGTGCTCATTCTTATACTTGAGATTGTTCTCCAAGGTTTTTCTCACATTGGGTTTCCATGTAAAAATATGCTCTCTCTCTCTCTCTCTCTCTCTCTCTCTCTCTCTCTCTCTCTCTCTCTCTCTCTCTCTCTCTCTCTCTCTCTCTCTCTCTCTCTCTCTCTCTCTCGTGTGGTGCATGTTATTGTTTCAGTTTTATTACATATCTTGAACGTATGGTTAAGAGGAGTTTGATTAAGTAAAATATTTATAAGATATATGATATATTGGTTAATCCCCCCTCTCAGTATATTATATGCTTAACAATTGATATCAGAGCATGTTCCTTTGGAAAAAGTTTTACAGCTTGAAGGTAGATCAGGGAAAGCATGATGGCTAGATCACATGAAGGTTTTTATACAAATAAGACACATTTTTTTTATGGGACAAATTATGATTTTTGGAGCATAAGGATGAGGAATTATTTGATGTCTCCTGGATTCAACATTTAGTAAGCATTTGTGGAGGAATACAAAGAGCCACAAACACTTGTGACTACTCTGGTAAAAAAGAAGGTAAGTGAAAATAATGCCAAAGTTTTAAATGTTATTTTATGTGGTTTATGTGAATCATAATTTATTAAAGCTATGCAATAAAAATTTTCTCATGAGACTTGGGTAAAGCTTGAAAAAATTTACAATGTTATTGGAAAGGTTTAGCAAGCTAAGCTCTAGACTTTCAAAAGATAGTTTGAGGGTTTGAAAATAGAAGAGGAAGAAAATATAGTGAGTTATCATTTGTGGGATGATCAAATAGTTAATCATATTTAAGGCCTTGGAGAAAATTTATAAGAATTAGTAGTGGTACAAAAGGTTTTGAGATCTCTACCAATGAAATGTGATGCAAAGGTTTCAGTAATCAAGGAGATGAAGGATCTAGCCAAGCTAAAGATGGATGAACTACATGGTATTCTTATGGCATATGGTTTACATACTAAATAAGAGAAATCCTCAAAGAGGGAAGCTACTTTCAAGACATCAAAAAAAGACAATATTAAGATTCAAGAATCAAGTGAAAGCTCTAGTGATGATGAAGATGACAAAGAAGCTCTATTCATCCACAAGCTAAAAAAGGGCACACGTAAATATCAAGGAAAATTACCTTTTAAATTTTTTAATTGTGGAAATATTGGACATTTTGTAGCTAAGTGCTCATATAAGAGTAATGGTGATAATGAAGAAGAAAGGTCTACATACAAGAAGAATTTCAAAGGCAAATTCAAGAAGGGATTCAAGAATAAGAGTTTATACTCTAAAGATCCTAAATCAACCAAAGATAATGGAGTCAGTGATTTAGATGAAGAAGAGATTCTATTCATGACCATACATGAAGATGCCTTCACAAAAATAATTATAGATGATCAAGAAGAAGAAAAAGATGAAGCTGAAGTGAATCTAGAAGGAGAACTCATTTGTGCCTTAGAGGAATTACAAGCTCTTAAGAAGAAGAATCACAGATTGAAGCACCAAATTGAGAAAAATGAAAAGTAGTCAAAAGAAATTATTGAAGATCTACAAGCACACATTGAAGAAGCTAAAAATATTGAAGAAGATCTAACAGTTCAGTTATAAAAAGTAAGTGAAGAATGTGAAAGGTATGTTGTTTAAATTACCTCTTCAAAAGTAGATCTTGAGAAAACAAATAAAGAAGTCAATGATAGAGTAGTCAATGATTCAAAATTTGAAAATAGCACTAATATGTTGAATAAGATATTAAAAATTCAAAGATCAATGTTAGATAAGATATGTATTAGATTTCAAAAAGAGAAAATGGAGGCCACTACTTTCATTGATAAGGTTAACACATAAAAAGGAAAGAATTATGTTGAAGCTCTTACAAAAGAGGAAATGAAAAAGGAAGAAGTTAAGAATATAGAGGACATCTCAAACAAAGAAGGTAGGAAGGAATAGAACTACAAAAGGCAATCAAGTCAGAGATACACAAATAGGTTTTATTTTTATGGTTATTATTTTTATTGTAATGGATATGGTCATAAAAACATAGAATGTTAGAAAAGGGCTAACAATTTCATAAACAAGGAGAAGGAAACTTATTTAGAGTCAAGAAAAATCCATAACTCTTTTGCTCCTCTATCAAGTTTTAATGAAGAGGCCATAATATATTACAAGTGAAATAACTTTGGACACATAACCTAATATTGTAGAAGCATGTTTGAGTTAGTCCAAAAGGACCAGAGTTTCAAGGCTTCATTCATCAAGAAGAAAGTTTAGACAGGTTCATGGCAAAAGAAATAAAATAAAAAGTCTATGTTGGTCCAGACAACTTTGCATGAAAGAAACAAAGAAAATCCATGGTTCATTGATAGTGGATGTTCAAGGAACATGATAGGAGATAAGATTAAGTTCATAACCCTAAATAAGATCAATGGTGACATAGTGAAATTTGGAGACAATACTACTACTAGAATTACTAAAAAAGGTACACTAAGTTTGGATAATGGTAGAACTAAGACTAAAAATGTTCTATATGAAGAAGGTCTTAAGCATAATATTTTGAGTGTAAGTCAAATGTGTGATCAGGGACACACACTTAAGTTTTATGTAGAAGGTTGTAAAATTAGGAGAAAATATTTAGATATGTTGATTACAGATGCTCAGAGGATAGGCAATAATATATATATGTTATCAGATATCAAAGGTCAAAAATATTTTTTGAGTCAAGTTGAGGAAATTTGGCTATGGCATAGGAGAATGGGACACATAAATTTTGGCAATCTTGTTGACATCAGAAAGAAACAAGTAGTTAGAGATCTTCCAAAGATTATAAATCCCTCTAATATGCTTTGTAAACCATGTCAGCATGAGAAGCAGGTCAGAAGATGATTCAAGACAAAAGAATACTCAACCACTAAGATGTTAGAGCTTATTCACACTGATTTATGTGGACCTATAAAAACTCAAAGTACTCAAGGTAAGAAATATTTCATGTTGCTTATTGATGATTTTACACGTATGACTTGGGTAATGTTTTTGAAGAAAAAATTAGAAGCTTTCAACCACTTCAAAGCATTCAAGGATTTTGTTGAGAATAAAATTGATTTAAATATTAAGTGCCTAAGATCATATCAAGGAGGAAAGTTCATGTCAGATGAGTTTATTGATTATTTTAAAGACCATGGGATAAAGAGACATTATTTAGCATCTAGAACCCTATAGCAAAATGAAGTAATTGAGTGAAAAAATAGAATAGTTTAGGAGATGGCAAGGGAAATGTTAAATGAATCCAAGATACCAGATAAATATTGGAGAGAGATAGTAGGTACAATAATGCATATTCAAAATAGATCATTTTTTAGAGTCAATAGTGAAAATACTCCCTATGAGCTATGGAAAGACAAACCAGCTATCATTGATTACTTTAGAGTTTTTGGTAGCAAATGCTTCACAAAGAGAATTGATGAAAAAATGGGTAAGTTTGAATCTAAAATTGATGAAGCTATATATTTTAGATATTCTCAAAAAATTAAAGCTTATAAATATTATAACAAAAGAACCAAGAAGATTGTTTAAAGTGCAAGTGTCAGGATAGATGAAGATGTAGCACAAAGAGCTAGTGATCCAGTAGACACTCCTAAAATCATTGAAGAAGAATATTTTGAAAAATTATATGAGGATGCAAAGGAGCAAAAATACACCAAGACCCCATATAAATATGTTCATATAAATCATTACAAGAGTGACATCATCGAGAACATAAATGAAAGAGTTCACACCAGAAATATGATGGTAAGTGAATATGAGCAAGTAAATTTTTTTTTATTATCCAAAATTTAGCCTAATTTTTTTTAAAAAGCTAGGCATGATGAGCATTAGGTTAAGGTAATGGGTGAAAAATTAAATCAGATAGAAAATAATGATACTTGGGAATTAGTAATTAGACCAAAAGATCAAAATGTGATAGGAACAAAATGGGTATACAGAAATAAGTTGAATGAAGCTGGGGAAGTTACTAGGAATAAAACAAAGTTTACATGGTTTAAGATCATATAAAATGTGGAAAATATTGTCTCTAAAATTCACAAACATTTTAGTACACATTTTTTATACTGATAGTGTTATTCATGTAGTGAAGATCCATTAAGGGGATAGTGCATGTTGGAGATGAAATATGGTAAGAGAAATCTATTTTAATTTGATAAGGCTAAGTAGAAAAAACCCTATCAGCATGTAAATAATTTTGGGAGCTATTTACTATAAATTCAAAACTTGATTATTGATAATTTATGCATTCTATGTGATTTCATGGACTATTTATCACCTATCATAGAAATTATGAATCTTTAAAATTATGACATCATGTGAATATATGACCTCCTAATGTATCTAAAACTTACCCTTCTCTTATTCATTAACATGGTGTAAACATATAAGGAAGTCAACCACCAAATAAACCTAGTCACATAGAATTTTCAATATTTGTGATTAGTTTAACTAGAAGCCACATTTCCATATATAATACCATAAGTACCATTATCCAAATCTCAATAGACACTAGAATGACATATATAACCATTGAAAACCCACCTAGATGACACCTAATAAAATTATTAGTGTGGCTAAATGACTCTCAAGTTCTCACCATTTTGGCAGAGTTTGATTTGGATGCATTTAGTATCACACTAGAGGAATCCCAAAAATTATTAATCAAGGACATCAAGAACAATCCTTATAATGAGTAGGTAAAAAATGAATGGATTTTATAGAAGGTTGTGTGAATATTAAAAATTCATAATGCAGTCTGAATGTTCTCTTGGTTAACATCCCACCTACACTAAAGTCCATCAAGGTGGACATTATTACAAAATAAGAACAAACTAAGTGAAGGGTGTAATCTCTATTTTTAAATAGAGAGGCTTTAGCATTGCAAGTTAAATCACAAGTGGGGACCATCACACAATATCCTACCATAACCACAAAAAAATAACATGGGCATAAGTGAAATTAAAATGACAAAATAACACCACTCTCTATTTAAAATAGTAAAGAAAAGGGTGACACATCAACCAATCCATTTTATCCATTGTTAAGAAATCCACACATGCCAAGGACTTTAAGACATCATCCATACATTAGATGGAGGATGGAAATATTTTAAATACCCATGACCATAGTTGAGGTTTGAAAATAAGATGTGTCCACTAGGGAAACCCTTCTTTAAAATAGGGACTATAAGAATCAAAGGCTTATACCACCACTTGTATACCCTAAGGCTAACATGCATAGATAATAGATCATGTATTTTACATAATCCATCCTACTAGACATGCCTCTATCCACACCTCCATCCATTCTACTTGGTAGCATTCCATCATCACCCTATTTCCCTAAAAATTTGTGGTAGACTTTTTATGGCCAATATTTATTTCCACAAGTGGTCATTGCATAAGAGATTCAAGGACCAATTACTAACACATTCCTAGATGAGAGTATGTATTGGAAAAAAAGTAGATCAACCTTTGGGACATAACCATCTAGGCCAGCCTCAACCAATAAGCACATTTGATCAATATCCACTTGTAAATACATCAAGAACATGCATGGAGATGGATGAAGAGGCAAAGGATAATATTGCTAAAGAGAAGGAAGATTTGGATAAACAACATAAGTAAGAATCCAAATAAGTAGAGAAAGATGAATCTCTTAAAAAATAAGAAGAGGACAAGAATGATAAGGTAGACAAATTAGCCAAGGAATCCAAAATAATATGTTTGAGGACTTATGCAGGTAGGAGAAATCCAAATAAAATGTAACAAAGGAGAAAGAAACAAAATAAGAAGCCTCTACTAAAAAATATACGAAGGCCAAGGAAGAAGATGAGAATAAGAAAAAATAATAAGATGAAAATAATAAATAATAATAAGAGCATAAGAAGAATCAAACAAAGAAGAGGAATAAGAGAAAAATAAAAAGAGGAAGAAACACAATGCCCATGAGATAGACATGATAGAGCCCAACCTTAGAGTTGAAGGGATGTATTTTTGTATTATATATATAATATATATATATATATATATATATATATATATATATATAATTTTGACAATTGGATGTTGATCTTATGTGTTTGTATTGTGGTTGTGGTTGTGAATACATAGATATATTTATTTCTAGCACATGTATTTAGATTTTGTTGTATATTCTATAGTAAATATATTTGTTTTGGTTTCTTTTATAGCATTATGTAGGACACATACATGGTTAAAAATAAATAGGCAAAAATGACTTGGTAAAATATAATTAATTAAAAACAAATGTACTACACACTATTTCACATTGGGAAATGTGTAATAACAAAAAATTACCAAGTATAAAAAACCAAAGAATGGTAAAAAAGAGGGCAACAAGTTATTTTTAAACCATAAAAGAGCTTTTGGCACCAAATTAAAATAAGTAAAATCATACTAAATCATGTTGGGAAGTATGAAAATAATGTAATAAAATGGACAGCATGTGAAAGAGCAATGGTATAAAAATAAATCCATTAATTCAATCGATCATACTAAATCACGTTGGGAAGTATAAAATATAAAAAAATTAGAAAAAAATGGTATTAAATTAATCACACTAATTCAAGTTGGGAAGTATGAAAAACTCAAGAAAAATGGTTGGATTCTTACATGCAATCAAAAAATAAGAAGATAAGAATGAAAGATCAATGAAATAAGCATAAAACATACTAAATCAAGATTGGAAGTATGTTAATGATGTGTAACTCATAATAAATCACATTTTATCTCATATTTGGCACATGCAATTTTATTTGTGACTTGGATATTGGAAAATTTTGTGAGGAAGGCCAGGTCATATCCATGGTCTTATATACAACTCACAAACAGAATACCAATGAGGTAGAAATAATGTGAAAATCTGGTAAAAAGAGAATGCTTGGAATGGTAAGTTAAAAATTTGCTAATTTGTGAGGAAGGCTAGGTTCTATCCATGATCTTATAGTGCAACTCATAAATGGAATCCCTAGGGGAGTGATCAATGAACAAAACAATATTTCTCAAGGGGAAATATGAGGATTGTAGGAAGTGAAAAAGGGAATGTAAAAATCATAACATAAGCATCTTATGAGAAGACCTTAGGAGACATAAGCCATACTAAGGACATGATAAGACACTAAGTGACTAGTGACCATTAATATATAGAGGATACTTGTACGCTATAGACACAAAGATTTGTAGGAAAATAAGTGTGCTCCTAAGATCAACTCATGTAGGTAATTTTTGAACAAGTAAAATGGACATACATTCCCATAATGTGTTCCCCTTTCCTCTAGACCCCTTACAAAGATGTCAGTCTACTATGAAAATTGGGTACTTGCATGAAAAAGTAGGTAGTAATAAAAGATTTTTTTATTCTCCTTTTATAATTTATTGGCTTACTGCATCTCAATGGACCTCAGCTATATCATGAGGCCAACTATGGAGTTTTATCTACAATTAGAATAAGGAGATGTGCTTAGAATCATGTCTTTTAGTGTGATTTGACTTTTAAGAATTTTGAATATTGCCTTTTAGATCATTATCTTTTATTAAATGATTTGGATTATGAATGTTTTTATGGATTTTGTAAGGTTCCTCCTCCATATGGACTTGGAATGACCAATCATGAGAGATAAAGTGATACACACGAATCAGATTTTGGGCTTAGGCTAAGGGAAGTTAAGTAACCAAAGACAAGACTGACTAGAACACTTAAGTTTAACTATGAACCAACATGTTATATCAAGTCTTAACCATGTATATGCTTAGTTTTCAAAAGGGAATAAAGGGGAAGAAAAGGAGATCTAAAGTGGATTGGTAAAGTGAGATTATAATGAGATGAATCGTTTGCTAACCAATCACATGGTAAAGAATGAATGACTAAAGGGATAAAGCTTTATATAACCAAGTCATAGTAATAATTAACCATGTCTATAGAGAAAAGATAACAAATAATCATGAAAAAGATAATAAAGGAGCTATAAGAAATGAACTCACAAAGAAAAAGAAGGCAATGATAAAGAACAAATCCATAAGAGAACATAATGACAATATAAGCAATATAAAGTATGAAACCAAAGCCACCATGTAAGATATATAATAACTTGACATAATGCCAAATGATATAACAAATAGATAAATATAAAGTTGGATCACACATCCAATACAAATGAAAATGTAAGAACACCAGTATGTGTTCATAAGTACTGATATATTTGTCCACACACATTATCCATGACATCTGATAAGTGTCAATGAAGTTGAATTTGAACTATAACTAATGTCTCATTAATCTTCAATGAAGATGGGAAAATACTTCACAACAAATATCTTTGATGGAAAATGTAGGAATGTTTGAAGGATCATGCTGAGGAGGACTATCATGCAATAGATGCTCAAGAAAATGCATGGGATTGGTTTCTATAGGAGATGAAAGGGTCACTATTGGGGAAGGATCCATGGGTGAGGGACTCATAGGTGGAGAAATATCCATAGGTGAGGGAGGTTCCATGGGTGAGAGACTCATAGGTGGAGAAACATGAGATGTAGAAGGGACCACAAGAGGATATGGAGCCATAGGAGGTGGAACCATGGGGAAAGAAGGGGGAGGCCTATTATGAGAATGGCCTATAGGAAGAAGGGTAGAAGGTGAAAAATGGCTAGGAGATAATCCTTGAGATATTGTTGAAGGATTTAACAACGATCAATGTGATGTGTGTCACGTTGGTGCCAAAGATAATATAACTCTCCATACTTAGGAAGATACTCAGGTAATTCTTTTGGGGGAGGTATAGCCTTGTTTGAGGACTTGGGAGTAGGGGACGTAAAGTGTCAATATATTATCATAGATTATGATAACATGTGGATTAATGGTTATCTATGCCATATAAGAAATAGATACACCTCTGAGTAGATTTGGTAGGTATACTCATAGGAGAAGGTGTAATAGAAGTGAAAGGAACTTGGTATAAGGAACAATCTTGAGTGTAATTACTAATAACTTTATGAATGTCATAATAAGTCTGATCAACTCATTTGGTGGATGAAGGATCCAATTGTGATACCAAGAAAATGTGTGGATGGTGGTGAGATTGGACAAGAGTCAAATATAGGATTGATAGGATCAGAAGCAAGAATAATCTCAGTTAAAGCAAGTGTGGGAATGGGATCCAAATTGGGATCTACTAAGGGAGGGGTGGGGTCTACAAAAGACTGAAGGAGAGTCACATGCATCTTAGGGATAAGTAGGCTATAAGGGTCATGGTACTTAGCAAAGTGATAAGGACCAGTCATAGCATGATTCATAAGCATACTCCTACAAAGTTCTTCAAAAATTGGAAGTGTCCACACCATCTCTACCATATGAGAAAGAGGAAAAATACTAAAATTAGGAATGATATAAGATAAATTATAGGAAGATATACTAAACTACTGAATCAAAGAGGAATGATAATAAATGATCTTAGCATCTCAATCTTGAATAATCCCTCCTAAGAATAGATCATCTAGGGTATAACCATCATCATAATCAGGTGTATGAAGATCAATGGCATAGGTAAGGATGACCTTGTCATCTGATGTCGTGTGATGAATGGAATTTTGAGTCTTGGTTAAGATAATAGGTATTTCATCACAAGGTGGTTGATGAGAATGAGGTTGTAAAGAAGTAGGAAGCTGAGAGATGAGATGAGGTGAGAGATCAAAAGTTTTAATCTTGAGATTAATCTTGTCAGGCTTATCATCATCAAAATCTAGGAGGTTAGGAGGAATATTCCCAATGAGTTCAAGATGACCATTGTAACCTCAAGTGGAATTGAGAGGAAATTTAAATAATTGAGATTCATGAAATGGAATGCTTGGCAAGGGTTCAAGGGTAAGAATCTTTAATATACCTTGATCTTGAAATTATTTAAAATTCTAAGGGTTAGTGTCACCCGGAATCTATAGATGGATCCATTATGAGGAAATTTGATGCATTGGTAATCGAAAGAGGCAACTTCTCTCATATGATGAGTCCATGGCCTACCAAGTAGAATGTTATAAGATAGAGGAAATTTAAATATCATCACCTTCACATGAATAGTGATAGGTGGGACAATAATGGGGAACCACACACAACATAAATGAGGCATTTGCCTTTGATCATAGATTTAACATGTGTTGTGTGTGGAATTGATATTGCATTCATAATATTTAATGGTTTTGATAAAATTAAGAGAGGCAACACAAGTGCCAGAACCCTCATTAATCAAGGCATGCCTGACTTGGATATCACCAATTTGAACACTAATAAATAGAGGAGGATCATCTTCACAAAGCAGAATCTCATCGAGGATCATAAAAGTGATAGGGAATTTTAGGGAAAGAGAAGTGTCCATTGTTTCATCAACATGTATGGACATCTCGTTGCTTTGTTGTAAAATGCTATCTTGTGATCCAAATAAGGTTGATTCACATCCTACTAGGGGAGGACAAGGGATGTTCATTTCAAACAAAAGATACATAAGATAGTTATGATGATACAGAGAGGTCCTCATAAGTTTGATAAATGGGATTTGAGATGGAAGATTAGTGAGTTAGGTGATAGGATCCAACTCATCATAACCCATAATAAGATTGTTGAAAAGAAGTGCATAGTGCTGAAGGAGGTCCTCAAAAGGTGGAGCCTAAGTACATGTGAATGTATGTTGATAAGAGGTAGAAGGTTTAATAGGAGGGAAAGTTTGTAGATTATGTTAAGAAGATGGAGCAATTGATACAAGTGTGGTTTGAGATAGATTAAAAGAGGTGGTAATAGAACTTAAGTGTCATTGGTATTAGGTAAATAAGATGGAGGAATGGTAGAAATAGAATGGGAAGTGTTATCCAAGGGAGGAGTTGGAACTAGCTCATCAAAAGATATAACGTCATCTTGCCCCAACTCATTTAAGTGAGTTGGAGGATAATCTTGGATAACACGTAATGTGTGAGATAATGGAGAAATGTAGATGGGTTGAGGATCAATGAAAGAAACCACCCTTTGCATGTTAATCATATTAATCACATTCTCTTCAGGAGTTAGTTTAAGAAGACTAACAACATTATTGGAAGAAGTGGTGGGCTTGTCTTAGATATCTTGGTGATTTGAAAGAGAATGTTTATAGATGGCCAAATGAGCATTAGTTTGATTCAAAGCTTGAGATTGAATATGTGTTTCATGGGCTTTGAAATCAATGTCATAGGATTGTTAGCATTGATGAATGATAGAATCATGGTTGAAATTAGGACCAAAAAAGAAATCCATAGCCAAATTATGAAGCTAACTATACGTCTCATGAGAATGAACCTAACTAGCATGAAACCAAAAAAAATTGTTGGGATCATACAAAGATTTCAGAGGATAAATAGAATCAAGTTCTCATGGGAGAAGCCTTGGTAGACATTTTAGTAATTTAGTTGAGGATAAAGGTTTGTCAATATTGATGTTATTAGTTGAAGATAAATGAGGATTGGTGATGTAGTTAGGATGGGACTCTTGTTTTAAAGATTGGTTAAGAACAACAGCTTGAATATTGTGAATGGTATCATAAGATTCTATGACACCATCATTGGTAGCATGATGATTCTTGTTATTAAGTAACATGTGAGTAATCATAGAATTTTGGGATGGCTATAATTGATATATAAGGAAATATTGATTCTTAGCTTGGTCAACATCCTCCTCTAAAGTACATGGTGACAGAGTCTAGATTCGATATTGCAACTTAGAAAAAAGAGCATTAGTAAAGAGATGAAAGATATTGTCATCTACCATATTATGTTCACATTTGTTAGACATTCTTCCATAATTTAATGAAAGCTTTTACAATTTCAATTTCAAGTTGATTACAATTCATAAAATGGGCCAAGGTATTCTCAAGAAGATCACTAGTTTGGAACTCTTAGACTAGAGAATTTACTTAATCTTCTAAATTAGTAATAAAATGAGTTTTGAGTTCGTTATACCAATCTGAAGCATCACTCGTGAGAGTTTTTGCTAATAGATTAATAGTGGCAAAGGTATTTAATTTGACCCAATCTTTGTATAGATTTATAAATGTTTTTAAATGAAGGGTAGGATTAGTTGGCCCATTGTAAGGAATGGTAGGGGTGATACCTCTTATATCGATATTAGCAATTTGAGATGTAAGAGGCTCATTTTGAAGATGCTTGATTGTCTTGTTGACAAAAGGAGGTTGAGGGATAAGATTACCATGGGAATCCTAAAGAGGAGGTGGGGGAACATTTTTATTATGCATGACCCATGGCATATATTAAGGGTGGGTTTGAAGATGGATAAGGTGATTTTGCATTTGCATCATTTGAATTACATTGTTAGTTTGAAAACCATTCATTTGATTAAGAGTTTGTAATAGGAGTTAATGGGTTTAAGTTGCATTATTTGCATTGTTTTAAGCATTCAAATTAGAAGTAGTGGCTTGGGTACCACTATGGGCGTTATTAGGATCTTGAGAAGAACTGTTAGTAAGTGATGCACTAGTAGCATAATTTTCTTATATGGAAAAAGATGGACTAGTAAAGGGATGAGAATAATCAACACTAGAGGCATGAGTACCATGGGTATAAAATGATCCACTAGTGGAAGAAATGAGAAGAGTGGGTCTTAGAAGAGGCCCATTAAATGTAGAACCTACCATGTTAGTAGAGATACTAGGTATGGAGGTATAGGAAGTGAAAGAAGAAGAAGTCATTGTATAATAAGGAGTCAAAATAGAGGGAAGAGGTTGAGAAGCAAAGAAGTTGGTATCCCAAATTCTATGTGAGAACATGGGAGAAGCCGAATGAGGATCTTCACTTTTACCATTTATCATGAGTTGGTAAATGGTAGAAGGATCCTTTTCTCGATGTTGAGGAAACTTTGAGATCAAAAAGAAAATTTTAGGGGTATAATCTAATTCAGGTTGATATACAAGTGAGAAGAGAGGATTACGAAGAGAATAAGAATGGGTAGGGGTCATATAGTTTGTTATGCAAGTGGCTATATAAACATTACTTTCATCTAGGATAGGAGCCACAAGTTGATTATGGGAGAACCTATTAGGGTTGGTAAGACTCATCATATCCATTGAATTCAACTCAGTGTTGTCTTCAAATAGAAAGTTCATGATGAAGGAGGGAGATTAGGAAAGGCAAAGGTGATGCAAAAGCAAGAAAATACAAAGGAGAAAATAAGAGTATAGAGTCGACTTGGTTGACCTAGTATTAAAATAGGGTCTAAAAACTTGGTAAATAAAGATACAAAGTCAATAGGGTTGACATAGTATTGTAACATAGGATAGATTACATATTGATAAGGATACAGAGTTGACAGGGTTGAATTATTATTATATCCTGAGAGAGGCAAAGAAGAATACTAGGTCGACTAAGTCAACTTAGTATTATAGGTAGGGAAATAAATAGTCTATAAGAGACTGTGTCAAATAGAATGATAATGTAATAAAAAAAAGGAAAAAAAAATTCAATGTACTTGAAATCAAGAAATGAAAGTAAACACATAAGAAATTGGATAAATTAGGATAATCCAATTGAGTCACATAGTATAAAACCTTGTACCAATGCTGGCCAATGCAAGTTTTTACAATACAACATATAATGAGCAAAGAGCAAACAGTTAACTTTAAAATTAAATGCTAACTAAATGGTCATCCTGAATGTTGTTAAATTATTAGAATGTAATTTTAAGTGTGATAGGGAATTTGGTTGAAATTAGGGAACTAAAAAGCAATCTATGGATGGTTTCAATATGTTTAAGCTAAAAGAGATTTGTGTTGGTAATGGTATTGGCTTGGTATTGGGGCCTACCCCCTCATTTCAAAATCCTGTAGTGATAAAGGTGTTAAGTGATTTGTCAATATATACCATTAACCATGTGTTTATACTCTACCAAAGAACCAATTCGACTTCCCCTTTGGTGATGAAAGCCAATTAGGTAGGCCTTGGGTAGATAATTGTTTAAATGCATTTTAAAATTATGTGATTTGGTAGTGTGTGCAAAAAAAAGAAAAATAGTGCAACTAAATGGTATATTGAAAAACCACCTAATTAGACTATGTGATCTTGACCTAGTTTTATAGTTCCCTATTTGTTGAAGCCTATGAAGATGATTATACCAGTCTGGTCAACCTAGTATGCTTTATAGAAGCTGTCTAAATTACTATATCAGCCTGATCAACCTTGTATATTTTTTGTAAGTTGTCTAGATGACTATCCCAGCTTGGTCGACCTAGTATGTTTTTATATAAGACCTACACAAATAGAACAAAGTCATTTTTGATGTGATTGTATGTTAAACCTATGCATAAAAGTTAGAAACTATACTGGCCCTATGGACCTAGTATTGTAAATATAGAAAAATAATAAATAAAATGGTAGAAAATGAAAAATGTGAAAAAAAACTTGCAAGGGTTAGATTCACATCGGGTTCACCAGAATGTATGCAATTTGAAATGCATCAAGTCTATAAATTAATCCTAACTTAGAAAAGATAGATCCTACTTACACTTCTGATTGGGGATACATTAGATAATTTAGAATATAACTACTAAGTGGATCCCCTACATAATAAAAGTAAAGATACATAGAAGGCATATACTCACATAAATGTATACGTAATCTTAATGCATGGAAGATAAGTACAAATGCATATCTATCTACTCTTATAAAGGAAGAACAAAGTTATAAATACTTACCTTTAAAGATGAACCCAATGAGCCTCAATCTCTCCCTTGGCCAAGGTGATTCTTAAGAGGTTGTTGTGTTATGTAAGGATGACAAGGATAAATTAGCTCTAGGCTACATAACCTATCAATGCATCTAAAATAATTCTCCATAAGACAAGATTTGTAGCTCTAAACAAAGTATGAAACCCTAAGCTTGTTCCTCAAGTAGAATGGTGGATAAGCATATGCATAATAGCTCTTACTTCTCATTTTCTTATTTAAATACTAGTGAAATGATCTTGTATATATAGGTGGATTTAACCCTAAGCCCTTCCAAAAAATTTGGCTGACAGGGTTGACCCAATCGACCTAGTTTTAATATTGACAAAAATTTACCAAGTCACAAGCTAGGTTGGCCAAGAGCTGACCTAGGCCCTAAATGAATTTCACTAATAAGAGTACAAGGTCGACCTAGTCGACCTAGTACTATAAACTATAAAAAGGGGTTTTAGGTTAGGAAAAGGGGTATGGAAGATGGGAAATGACTGAAGGAGTATACAATAGAGAAAAATAAGCTTAGGGGAATGGTTTTAAGGAGATAGGTGTGTAGATAACAAGTGGCAAAATGGATAAAAATCCTTTGAAGCACTAATGGTTTTCCCAACCCTTCCATAGTGCAGCCCTTAAGGCATGCACTTAGAGACATTGAGACTCGATGGGTTACTTCAAGATAAAGAGCATTAGTAATTGATAAAAGTTTGAAAATATTATGTACATACACCTTCCATACCCAAAACTATCCCCAAATATTCTAAATTACATCAAAGTATGGGAAGAAGAGAAGGAATCACAATAGACAACATGTTACATAGTGGATTGTGAAGGACTTTTGTAGCCTAAAGATTACCCTTTCATAACTAGAAATTAATGTCCTCCACAATATCATATTGAATCTTTTGTAGTCAAATTTTAACAATAATTAATCATAAAGGGCAAAACTTTCCTACAACATCAAATTTTTAACATCTATCTTTAAAATCTATGGTAAACCAAAGTAATAACTTGGATCTCTATTGAACATTAAGGATAAATGATCTTAATTAACCCCACATTTTTCAATAGATATGTATATTTATTATACTCTCTAAGGAAATACTAGAAAGAGATGGATGCAAATTAGCCTACCAACACTCTAGCACCATGAAGGATATTATCTAATTTTTTATTTAGAGTTATCCCTTCTATAATTGAATAAATAATAACTATTGAATCCCCTTTTATATTGAATTTGTGAAAAAAATATCCTTTTCAAGATTAACCCCTTCCAAAAATGCAATGTCTTCAAATTCATTATTTGTGGCCTTATGTAGAAAAAAATTTCTTAGAAAAGTTTGTTGGATTAAAAATCTCACACAACCTATGCTAAAATTACCTCATGGAGAAAAATAAAAATTATTTTTTACAAACCTATCTTTTTGTGGGATCCATATAGCATCTAACCTATCTTTCTTTCTAACCTTGGGTTGTTAAACTGTAGGCAAATTAATCTTGGGATAATTTTCCAATTTTTTTGGTTTCTTGTGGATGAATTTTAACAGAAAAAGAGATGTCAGTAAAATAAAGTGTTCAATATTTTCCTGACATCTTTCCCATTAAATAATCTTATCTTCAAATTTATATTATTCTTTTCCTTCTAGATTTTCTATAAGACCATTGTAGAATCAATGAGCCAAAGTCTAGAAAGGAGGTTCAAACTAGCAGGCCAAAAGAAATTGTTTTCTTAACAGATCTTGGGTACACCCATGGTTAATCCAACTTGGAAAGAAGGTAGGACCATATAGGAGGATAATGCAAAGGATATTTTGTAATTATTTTTTATAATTGGTATGTGAAAAAAATGTATATTTTTTATATTTTAAATTCTATAAGTCAAAAATAAAAATGGAAGGTTGTATGGTTACTTCAAACTGAAAATACTATGAAAAAAAGAGTCAAAAAACCAAAGAATCATGTTGACTCTATAAATATCTGGCACTCATAGAAGGATCAACTAGTTGTTGGTATTTATTCATTTTTTTTAAATTTCTAGTATTAATTGAAGTGGCTTATTATATTGAGTGTTATGCATCAATTTTTTTTTAAACTAATGTATCCTTGCAATCACACTCAATGTAATTTACTATGATTAAGAATCATGAAGTTTATGAATTATATATGTTTCTATGTGGAGTATGTTAATATGTGAAAAGTCCACTCTTTAATCATCTCTGCTAAATAAGTTTAATAAAAATATGTGCATTGTAGTGTAATTAATCATCCAATCAACAAGTATAAACATTTTAATATTTTGAGTCTCATTGTAACCTGTAGACTACAACACTAGCATGTCCTGATGAAGATTTATAGGGATTGTTGCTAAGATTTCTTTCTTTATTGAGAGAGTTGATAAATAAAGAATATATTTGTTATTCTATTTGATATATGGGAAATATCTCTAATCATTCCAACCTCTAACATAACATTACCACTAGCAACAAAAGGAATCATAAAATTAGCTACTAGATGAACTCTATCATCATTTATTTTTCATAAGTGATTTAAATAGGGTACCATCATGTAGTATGGGAAAATTGGTTTTATGTCAAAATGCAATACATATACCTATACAATGTGTAATTAGTTCAAAATATATGAACCCTAATAAAATAATAAAATCAGACCTAATTGTTTTAAGGGATATTCTATGATAAGTTAAATATGAAAAGAGAGGTTTCTAGAATAATATTTTCATTATCACAAATTTGCATATGATTTTTAGAAATAGACACTAGAAAACAATTCAAGAAGCAAGACAAAAAACCCATAAATATTGAGATGAATGGAAATAATTTTGTGTGCTACTAGAATATTGAGATAGTTTTAGGCTTGTCATAATAGCTAATGTACATCTTTGAGCACTATAGAATTTGTGAACTTTAATTACAAAAACTTGATCAACTATTATGTGGCTCTAAAAACCTCGCTTATTTTTATTGAATTATATGTAGATCTCTGGGAAATTTATCTTCTTCTCTACAACCCTAACAATTTATTACAAACCAATAAAAATGATGTAATCAATAAGGGGCCTATGTTAACCTTCCATTATTATTAGGCCCTTGTTTCAAAAAAAATTAGAAGCCAAAAAATAATTTACTTCAAAAATAAAATCATGGATGAAATACTTAATCATATATCACTTTTTGTCCTAGTAATGAAAAAGTGGCACAATACAAGAAATACATTAATTCTTGATCTAATTGTTTCTCTAAATAGTAAAAGCATGCTATTCAACGTGACTCTTATTTTCATAATTCACTTCACATTATTGGCTTTCACATTCAATTTCATCCATGTCCTATATACAACAATGCACCTGTATATTTATAGACCTATTAAATTCAAATTTGGACAAAATTCGAGCACAAGTTGACACCTATTAGACAAAAAACTAGTAAATCAAAACTAAATGAAAATGGGTCACCCAAAAATGGCACTAGACATAAATAAACATGTTAGAGTAGGTTATTTACCTTATCTCAAGTTCCCTAGGTGATTTACTTACTTAAGCATTATTTGTTTTTTCCTACCCACTTACGTGTGGATATTAAATGTTTTATGTTTAGGTATAGTAGGTTTCAACCCCTAGGTTATCTCCTAGCTTGATCTTACGGCTATGATTAATCTTCCTTGCCTATATATGCAAGGCATTTTCATTACACCTTTATGAATTTTTTTAGAGATATATTTAAGGATAATGTTCTTTGTTTTTCATATCAATTTGCAAGTTTGTACTTTTAGATTCTCCTCGTGATGTTTTACTATTAACACATGAGATCTTTATGGCTGGGAATGATTTTTTTCCGTTCCTTTAATGGGATCAAAGTGATAGGTGTTGTAACCATTTATTTATGAGTTTTATATAAGATTTTGTATCTATAAAGAAAAATAGACAATGCCATTATATTTAGCATATGTTAACACCCTAAGATCGATGATAAACATGACCTAGTTTTGTGATATGACATTACCATTTTGGAGGGTTTAAAGGCAATTTTTAGTTTTTTTGTATATTCATACCGGATGGTCGTATAAGATCAAAACATTTTTTGAGTTTTACTAAGTTTCTCAAACAACTTAGAAGATTATTTCTACTTTTGGAGGAAATAACACTGGTTATTCTAGATATGTGTTTTTGTGTGCAGATTTGCCATGTTTTTATGGATTTTACAATCTTTGTTTGGTGTTTTTTACTATCAACATACCTCATATTTTCTCACTTAGTGTTTTACCTATTGTTAGTACATTCTACCCATGATCTGTTGGTTCTACCTTTTGTTTTTGACCCATTAGTTTGCTCATAACTATTTTTTGCTAGCGATCTTTTGGTTCAACCTACATGTGCCTTATTTGTTTGACTACACCTATGGTTGTAACTATGTCTGACTATACCTACAGTTGTGACTACATTATATTATACATGGTTTTTAGGCACATCCTTACTTTGACTTTAATTATGGTGGACTATACCTATGACATGTGTCTATGCTCATTGGACTACACAAATTATTGGATCTTGCATGACTTGAAATAGAGTGTCAAATTTAGGATAATTTTGTGTAACACTATTCATGTGCATTTTAGGGGCATTTTTAAGTGATGTCACTCCCACATCAATCAAATTAATCAAGGAGAGGAGCATTCATACTCACCCTTAGCCCCTTAGTCACATGGTATGGTCATGTGGGGGGGTTAATTTTTTATCCCTAATTCTGGTGACTTAAGTCCTAATGTCAATTGTTTTAAAATTTCTTCAATAATTAATTTTTTTAAGCATTTAAATTTTGTGTATTTTTATTTGACCTATTTATGATAGGAAACTTGTAATAACTATAAACTTTGATCAATAACTCAAAATTGAGTGTCCTTTTTTCCCAAAAGTGTATGTTTTTATGCCTAATCTATTAGTGTCATTTATATTTTAAAATGCACTAAATTTTTAAGTTCAAAATTTGAGGGATGTAATAAACTAGTCTTTTGGGGGAGGTTGTCTTGGTGATAATTTGAACACCCTTTTTGCATTCTCTTACTCTTTCGTGTTTTTATAATGGCTTCTTCTTCTGCATTAGATCAGTGTGAGTGATTAAAAACACTTAATTACCACACATGGATACCAAGGATGGAAATAATCATTAAACATAAATTATTATTAGCCTTAATGACTGAAACACAACTAGTGTTCACTAGATAATATGAAAAAAATTAGCACCAATGCAAATTTGATTAGTATATGAGTTTGATAGGAGCTTAAGTAAGTGATAATATTTTATTTCATTTGGAAGGATGTGACCCTTCTTTCAAAATATGGGAAAAACTGAATGGTTTATTTGATAAGGTGGATCACATGAGATCCATTCAAATTGAAGTAGAGATTGTATACACATAATATTTTTAAACTTTATCAATTAATGATGCTTTCTCTCTTGTAATAACCTATTGATACTCAATCTCTCTAAGTGCACACCTTAAAGGGTGCATCGAGAAAGGGGTGGGTAGACAATTGGTTCTTCATAATATTTTTATTCCTTATACCACCACTTAAAATCAACACAAACATATCTTATACATTTACCTAAGCTTTGACCACCTTCCTTACACACTCCTCCAAGTAATTCAACACCTCAAATAGTCCCTACCTAAGTCGAAACCTCTTTTTATCATTTACTAAACAAAGTTACATCGGTCGACTCTATTCTTAAAATAAGCATGTTATGGGACTAGGTCAGCACCAACTGACATAGTTTGGGATATAATTGACTTATTTATTAAAAAATAGGGTTGACTGGGTAGACTTAGTTAGTTAAAGGGTTTAGGGTTAGATCTGGATATATAAACACATCTTTTTCACCATTTTTGATAGAGAGAGATATAGATAATCTTTTATTTTTTCATCTACTTATCTACCATTCTAATTGAGGAGCCATTGCTTAGAGTTTCATACTTCCTTTGGAGATAAGAATCTTGTCTTTTGGGAAAAGTATAATAGATTCCTAGGAAAAGTCATGTAGCTTAGAGCTGACATATCTTTATTATCCTTATAAACTAAAAAAACCTCTTACAGAGCACCATTAGCCAAGGGAGAGATTGAGGCTCAATGGGTTCATCTTCAAGGTAAGTTTTCCTAACTCTTGCTCTCCTTTTTATTAAGTAGATAGATTTGCATGTGTTAGATTATGAATATATTTATATCTCCATGTATTAGGACTACTTATACATTAACTTGATTAGAGTTATTATTTTCATGTTTACTTTTATGTTTATTATCCCCATTTTGTGCCACATGTTTTCATGAGCACTAGATTAGATTACATTTACTTTGTCATTTAATTTGATAAGAAAACATAGAATCTAGCTAGGTTCATTGTGTGATATTACATAGAATCTAGCTTTGGAACCCTCTCTAGTGATATTTTGTGATAAGAGACCCATTGATTAGGTCTAACAAATCCATATTGGTCATGACCTCAATTGTCTAAATGTACCAACAAGCGAAAGGGCTAGTGTGATTTATCTTCTCCAATCTAGGATTGATATGTAGATCAACTTTATTTTCCCTTATATACATTCTAGCGAACCTGATGTGAACTAACCCTTGCAAGTTTTATTTCACACCTTTATTTATTATCATTTATTATTTATTTCATTTTTGTATTACATGATCAACTCTATGACATATTCTAACATTTTATGTACATCGACCAGTTCAAATTTATTTTTTTATGTGTAGGTCATATTCAACCACAGGTAACTAAATCGTTAGCTTGACTTAGTTTGTTGCTTTACAAATAGGTTTTCAGACTTAGTTGACCTAGTTGACTCTATTAATAGGCAAAAAATATTCATCTAGATAACACAATATAAAAATAAAAAATTCAACATCTCCAAAATCATTAGGTTAATTCTCATCATCTTAATCCTTTATTTTTTTTATCACAATTTTCTTTTTCACATTTTTTAGTCTATAAAACTATATCTCTATAGAAAACTAGGTTAATTGTCTTGACATAATTTTGTAGCCTACTTTCTTGCCCAAGAGACTTAGTCGACTCATTCAAATATGTTTTTTGGGTCTTGATTCATAAAAAAAAAATAACTAGGTTGATTTTGTTTTGTATTGTTTGCATACTTTATCATCTGAACTGACCATATACACTTCAAGCAAAGGAATTAACTCATCTTGTTAGTAATTAACTCATAGCACACATAAACTAAATAGGAAGTTTTAATTTATCTATTTAGTCACACTAATTTTATTTTATTCACACACTTACAAATCACATAATATCAAAAAGCATTAACCAAACTCTACCCAAGGTCTACCTAATTGGATTGCATCACCAAGGGGGAAGCTAACTTGATTTTCTAGCTAAGTATAAATACATGGTTGATGGTATATATTAGAAAAGAACTCGATACCCTTATCATTGTGGGATTGTGAAGTGAGGGGGTAAGCCCTAATACCAAGCCAATACCATCACCAATATATATCTCTTTTAGCTTTAACTACCTAAAAAAATCCTTAGATTATCTATCTATTTATTCTTTATAGCCAACTCTATATCAAATTTATTTCTAAATGCTATAATTTAAAATATTTAGGAATGACCACATAGATTATCATTTCTATTTTTTTTCTTGATTTCTAAAAAAATTATGTTGTATTGCAAAACTTGTATCAATCAGCATTGGTACAAGGTTTATGTTGTGTGTCATAATTAGATCAACTGGATAGACCCAATTGCTTGTGTGTAAATTTCAAACATTATATAAAATAACACTAGATAATTTAGAGTCAAAACCTATATTTACCTTTAAAACATAATTGATATACTCAATTGTGTCTCCTATAGTCTCTATTTTTCCATAGAACATAGTTATTCTATTTGACCCAATCTCCTATAGACTATTTGTTATGTTTGCCTTCAACACATAGTCGACCTATCCAACTATGTGTCTTTCAAACTCCCTCAATCTCACCATCTACATAACACATTTGACCAGTTTGATTTTATTTTTTGCATCCTATCTTTTCTACTATCCTACAAGATAATGTCGCTTGGTTTGACCTAGTATCATAATAGTTGATCATCATTTTTACCAAGTTTTTATTTTCCCTCCATCATGATTTATTATTTGAGGATAATATAGAATTGAATCAAACAAATATGATGAATTTTACCAGTCCTAATAAGCTTCCTAAGACATATATTATGGCACACACTATGGATCAAAATAATGTCTATGTTGCCACCTACACTACCAACTATGGGACTCCTCCCCACTCTTCCTTGACACTTAACCCCTTGTTTTCATTAGAATATGAGCATGACCTTGAATACACAACTAAAATATTCTTTTTCATCAACAAAAACCCTCGACATAGAGGAAAAGATTGTACAACCATATATAATCTCATGATGGGACCTCATATAGGATAACCCCATTCACCTTCCCCTAGATTTTCTAAAGCATTTGGGGCAAGACCTTTCTTTTCATCCAAACATTGTTCTTCTATAATTTCTCCTTTTCACACCATGACATCATCCTCTATGTCTTCTTCTACCTCCATGCCAAGTATTTATACAAACATGGTACATTCAACTTCCAGTGGGGCTCTTCAAAATTCACACATCCTTAACCATACTACCAATGCTTATTTTTCTACCAATACTACTCATGCCTCTAGTACGGTGCATGCTACTACCTCATCCCACACTCATAGTGCATTTCAAGATCTTAATACCTCAAATAATACTAATGTATTACATGCTACATCTATTAGACAAAATACTACTCAAACTAATCAATTTTTATTACAAACGCTTAACCAAATGCATATTTTTAAAAATAGGAATGTAAATCAGATGATGCAAATGCAAAATCACCTCATACATATCCAAAACCAACCTCACCATGTGCCATGGGGAACACAAATCCTAATCCCCCCCCTTAGGGATTCACATGGTAACCTCATACCACAACCTCCACTTATTAATAAAATTATCAAACATTTATAAAATGAACCTCTAATACCTTAAATTTCCAACATTGACATAAGAGGTATCACCCCCACCATCACTTATAATAGATCTATAGATCCTATCTTGCATCTAAAAACATTTGGCAACCTTTACAAAGATTGGGTTAACCTTAATACTTTCATTACCACTAAAATCTTAGCTAAGATGCTTTCAAGAGATGCTTTGGATTGGTAAAATCAATTAAAAACCTACTCTATTATTAGCCTAGAAGATTTGGTCAAATCACTGGTCCAATAATTCCAAACTAGTGATCTTCTTGAAATCAGCTTAGCTCATTTTATAAATTGTAAACAACTCAAAATTGAAGTAACACAAGTCTTCATCAAATGATAGAAAAAATTGTTTAACAAATCTGAGCATAATATGAGAGATGACAACATATTCCACTTATTTTCCAATGCTTTCTACCTTAACATACAATATTACGTTAGGGCCCTTTCTCCAATTTTTTTTGAAGAAGCTCTTGACCAAGCCAAACAATAAGACTTCCTCATGCATCATTTGAACCACCTCAACCTACAATAGGAACTTGCATGCTTATCAAAAATAAAAACCATGATGAAACCAATGATGGTGTTACCAACACTTATGAAACCATACACACCATCCAAATATTTAGCTAAATAACACCATGGGGTATGTTCCTCCCCCTAATAACAATTCTAATAATAATCTCACATTTTCTCAAAATAATCATACTAATGTGCACAAACCATTGTCCCTAGTATAAATTCAAAAACATATTCCAAGACATCTACCATGAGATATTGACCCCACACATCCTATGAAATCATGGTATGATCCAAATAAATTTTATTAGTTTCATGCAAGTTTGGGCCATTCTCATGAGACTTGTAGATAATTAAAATTTTATTAGTTTCATGCAAGTTTGGGCCATTCTCATGAGACTTGTAGATAATTAAGAAATATTGCTATGGATTTTATTATTGGTCATATCTTTGACCATGAATCCCATATATGAAAATGTCAACAAGCTTATGACATAACACTTAAAGCTCATGAGACTTAGAATAAAAATCAAACTTTAAACCAAGCTAATGCTCAATTAACTATCTACAAGTACTATCTTTCTAACCACCAAGACAACATTGACCAACGTACCCCTACTACTAAAAACACTAAAAGTCTTATAAACCTTAACAGAAATGATAAAATGTGGTTAACATGACTAGTATGAGAAGAGTAGTTATTTATATTGATTCAAACCCAACACCTACACATCACACTCTCCAACATTCCACATCATTCAAGACACTTCCCCATAACATCTAATTGAATTGTGAAATAGGAACCAATACCCATATAACCACCACTTCTAACAACACAAATTGGCCATACCTCTCATACCATTTATATAACTTCTACTCTTTCCCCACTTTCCATACCATAAGAAAAAATCCCTCAAACTTCAACCAATATTTCTTCTAGTCAACCACAAGAAGTACCTCAACAAACCATGACTTCTTCTAAATTGACTTGCAACCAACCTAAATGAACCATACCTTATTAACATAAGTTTAATTTCAAATCCAATCCCCCTTCCCAAGAACTATTGCACCACTACACACCTATATCAAAAAATAATCTCATGGGTTATGATGAATGGGATCATATTATGGAACTTTCCCATATTCCATCTCAAATCCCCTTCTTAGAGCTAATGCAAACTTCTCCCTACCATCATACATACCTAATGTAATTATTTTTCAAAATGAACATCCCTCATCCTCCTCCTATAGGGAAAGAGGATACATTATCCAAATCCAAAGATAGAATACTTCAATAATGTGAAGAGATGTCCATCCATGTTGATGAAATAGTGTCCACTTCCCTCTCACTTAAATTCCCTATCTCTTCTATAATTCCCGATGAGATATTGCTTTGTGTAGATGATCCTCATTTATTCATTAGAATCAAAATAGGTGATATCCAAGTTAAGCATGCTTTAATTGATGAAGGTTCAAGAAGTTGTCTTGCCTCCCTTGATTTTATTAAAACACTTGAATACTTTAAATGTAACCTTAAATCCACACATAGTACATGACAAGGCTATTGCATAAGATAAATTCCTCCTCTAGGTTGTGTTTGGATTCTATTTACCATTCCTCTTATTACCATCCATGTGAAATTTATGATATTTAACTTTCCACCTTATTATAATATCTTTATTGGTTGACCTTGGACTCATCGTATGAGAGCAGTCGCTTCATTTGCATGCCAATGTGTTAAATTTCTTGACAATGGTGCTATCTACAAGATTTAAGGAGACACAAATCCTTTGAATTTTAAACAATTACAAGAATTCAATGTATTTTAAATACCCATCCTTGAACCCTTACCTAGTGTTCTATTTCTATAATCCTAACACTTCAACTATCCAATTAACTCCACTAGAGGTTATAATGATCATCTTGAATTAATTGGGCATATTCCATCTAACCACTTAGACTAAAATGATGATGAGTTGGATGAGATAATCCTAAAGATAAAAAATTATGATATTTCCCCTCACATCATCACTTAACTTGCTCCTTATCTTCAACATTGATCACATTAGCAACCTTTTGATGATCTGCGAGTTACTTTAACCAAAACTAGACATTCCATTCACCACGCTTCCTTGACCTATAAAATAGTTCCTACATGTACTATTGACTTACATACACCTAATTATTATGATAGTTATGTTTTAGATAAATCATTTTTATATGTATTTATCCAAGCTAAAAACATTGAAGTTATTAGATATTATTCTTCTTTATTTTAGTCTTTTTATACTTACTATATCGTTCCTTCTCCTATAGTACATAATATTAGTTTTTACACTACTATTCATAGGTTAGAGATGGATCACACAAGTATTACACCTATATTCACAAAAAATCCTCTCAGGAGTATGGTCATGGATCATGCCATCACATGACCTTATCATTTTTCTAGATATCATAACCTTTCCTATCTACTTCCTCCATAGATGTTAGCCACTTTGTTTAGACTTGTTTCATAACAAACCTTACTTAGAGATGATCCTAATCCCATTTTATCTCCATATTCTCCCTTAATTGGTGATGTTCCTCTTCCACTACCTCAACTTGATCCCTTACCCACATAATGGGAATATAAGCCTTATTGTGATATTCATAGACTTGTTGGTCATTGGACTAAAGATTGTCATCTATATCAATAGTATCAAGCTTCTTCTTCCACCCCTTCAGCTAGTATACCCCCACAGTATACTAATAGATGTATTTTCACTTCATTGGAACAAATAACCATTCTGATACCCACTACTAAAAACTTAGGTACTACATCAACACATTACGACCAGTCCTTGCCTAGCCCAAAGATAAGACCATATATCCTCCCAAACTACTTCTAGAGTACATCCCTAAATACAAAGAAGTCTACTATCTTTGGCATTAGTGTTCTACCAAAAATACTAATCTATGTCACATGCTTCAGTAGTATTTATGAGATTTCCCAAAGTCTACACTACCACCAATTATTCCTTCTCCAAAAGGTCATCTGCAAATGAAGGTTCTTCCTTTTGTACTAGTTACACCTCCTCCTACCTCTATAGATATCATCCCCATCAAGTAACCTATTCCTTGCATTGAGTATCCCATATAGGATATACCACATGAGCATTAATATTATTCCTCTACACCTACCTTTTCAGTTGAGATGATATGAAAGAAAGTCTTTTCACAAATTTTTGTGAAGATTGATGAAACTCTAGCTAACGTCAGAATTCAACTACATAGGAATGTTTCAAATGTTATGGATAGCATTTGTGGTCAGATCTATCAATATTTATGAACACAACATGGTGTTCTCTCACATTATTCTATTATATGATTTGGATTTAATTTGTGATCCATTTATATATCTTATATTTTTTACTATTTATCACATATGATTTCACTTATCTCTTTTGCATGAACCATTATATTATGCTTATGTGTTTTACATGGTTTAATTCTCTTTCACTTTTTATTATGGCTTATTCTCATTTTTTTTGCTAATGCAAAATTATGTTTATTATAAAATATCCACCTTAGGCTATTTTATAATATGTTTATGATTTAAATTCTTTCATGGATTCCTTTATTTTCTCTATAATGATTGTTTGCTATCTTTTACACTCAAATAAAGATAATTATTATTGTGACTTGATTATATAACCCTTATTCCCTTAGAATTTTATCTCTACCATATGATCAGTTATAAAATAAGAATTATCATTGTACTACTTATATACACTGATCTATTTGGAACTCCCTTCTTCCCTTATTTCTTTTTCACATACTAAACATACATATAGTTGAAACCTCAGATTACATACTAGTTCATAGGTAAGCCTAAATTGTTTAGTTAGTCCTATCTCTATTTACTTAACCTCCTTTAACAAAAGTCTAAATCTCATTCATGTGTATCAATTTTATCACTCATGTTTGTTATTCCAAATCCGTATGGAGGAGGAATCATAAAATCCATAAAAAATTTCCAAATCAATCAAACAAAAGGTAGTGATTCAAAAGGTAACATATAATCCAAAAGGATAATCACACCAAAATACATGATTTAATATATTTATCACATATCATATTTCTAATAAAAACTCAAAATACATAGTTTGCCTCATGATAGATCCAGGTCCATTGGGGTGCAGTAAGCCAGTAGATTGGGATAAGAGAAAAAAAATCTATAAGTGGTACCTACATGTTGGAAATTTGGCCTTGCAAGGCCAAATACCAACCCATATTAAAAAAAATTGATTTTAAAGAGATGATGTAATTATTTAAGCATTAAAATATCTAATGGATACATTTTACATCAGTTTTAATAGGATTATCAAGTGATTTTGGTAGTTTTAGTGCTAAAAAGGCATGTTTTGAGGCCATCTATATGACTCTCAAGATGAAATTAAGATTAAGGAATATTTAAGACCTTATTTATCCATGAAAAGGTCAAAAACATTGTTTGGAGGAGGTTTAAGGTCTTAAAATGAATAAAATCATTTTATCTCCTATATCAACGTCCTTGGCAGCTCTAGAAGGGAAGTTTTCAAATGCTCAGTAAAAAAAGAGAGAGAGAGTTAGGAGATAAAAATTTGGAAATTATTATGGGTCTAATTAATATATAAATAAGTGGAATTTTTTTGTATATTGGTGACTTATTATTTATGAACAATCACTAAGAGTGACAATAGGTTGATATGGCCTATTCATCTGAGAGAGGTCTATTCTTGCACCTTTTTCTGAAGATCAAAAATTTATGGAGAGGAATGGTTATGAGGGATGATTTTATAGGTCATTAATATAATTTTAATTATGGTTTAATTAGGTAACTCCTTCCAAGAAGGTACATATGGCACATAACCAATTTTTATAGTATCCATGTGAATGGTCTATTTTGATCAGTTTTGAAACATGATTTGAGTTTTAATTTAGTGTATTCATATTAGAGGGTTATAAATTAGATATATAAGTCATTTCACACCTCATTTATCTATGTAAAGGTTCATAGGTCTCCATCTTGGGTATATCTCCTTTTAGACAATTTAAGGTGAGTTAGTCTCTTCAACAAGGCCAACTATATTTAATGAGCTTAATTTTAGTAGTAAGTAGGTTATGAGGTAATGAATGAGATGTGGAATAACATGAGATAAATCCAAGAAATATTTTAGAGAACAAGGTGACTAAAGACACTCTTGAGAGCAAGATTCAGTTTAAAGCCTCAAATGACTAAAATAACACTAAAAGATTATATGCTACTATATTTTTAGCTTAAGAGGCCTTCTAAAAGACTTCATACTCTTATGAATGTGTTATGAGGGTGAAACATGGGTAGCTAAAAGTTCTATCATGACTAGTGGGACATGGTTGGAGCATTGGAACCTTCACAATAGCAACTTGATCATCACAAGGTCATCATCTCAAAGGTATGAGCAGTCTTGTTCATAAGTTCATTGATATTCACGTGCATTGTGGTTGAATATCAGGTAAAATTCTATCACATACCTCCTGGTCATCTTACTCATGTCCCAAAATAATCCATATCAAGCCTCAAAAATACCTTATTGGGATATGAAAAGCATATGGTGAGCATTGATACCTTAAAAAGCTATAGATAAAAGATACCTAGGAATGAGATTTAGAACACGAGGAATTTATTATATAAATATAAATAAGAGTGGGTATTTTTCATAATACAAATTCATTCAATGGTTAGTAGTGACATGTTGGATATAAGGGGTTTTGTTTCAAAGGTTGAGGATAGTTTAGTAGTATATGAGAGGCAACAAGTTCTCCAAAATCAATAGCATATCCCCTCCTTCATTCAACATCAATCCTCAATTGAGCTGACCTTTCCACCTCAAGAGTCTCAAAAAAATATATGTCATAACATTCAGCATTCCTCACAATCCTTTCTAACTTTTCCTACTTGGAGGTTTATCCAAGAGAGAGTTAAAAATGAGGGAGAAGTGTGTTTTGAGAAGGTTGAGTCACATTTTTCATAGTAGGTTATGCAAGGGCCTTCATCTTCTGATCAACAAGAAGAGACCTCTAATGAGATCGTGCTTGACTTTTAGGCTCACCTTGTTAAACAAGTTGAGCTTTAAAATTAACTTATATATCAATCGGTAATAGCTATAAAATCAATCCCATCTTAATAGGAAGATCTTCCCTTCATGCCCCAAGCTATAATACCTAAAATGCAAGAGGCTCCTAAATCCAAATTTCTAACTTAAAAACAAATTCAGCAGTCAAGAGAGAGAAAATAAGAGTCAAATATAATCCCAAGTGTCAAATTAGAAAGAAAACATGAAATCATTCAGCCCCCACCTCTCCCTCCTAAAACTTATAAGGCCTTCCCTTCATGGAGGTTTATTCAAGAAAATATGCAGTAGAGAGAGGAAGCGATGGTTATCAAAGATGAACAACTGAGTAAGGAGAATGAAGCATCTATGGTAACACCATTATATTACACTCATCTTCTTTAGATCTTCCAGGGATTTACCATGCTATCCCTTGAGAAGGATCCTCTCCTTTGTGATAAAAATGAATAAGAAACACCTGAGGTGATAGATGATGGGAGTGATTTGAGTGGAAAATAAGAGTAAATCACTAGTGGGACACCCCTTGCTAAGGATGGGTGTGAATCTATCTTTCATAATGCAAAAAGGGATGAGTTGCAAGAGGTTGTTGGGATGTAAGATGAGACATAATAGAAATATGTTCCAATTAAGCAATAAGATGATGGGTCCCATGAACTCCTTGGTCACATGGTAGCTTCCCCTCATTATGATAGCTCAAATAACTTATAGGAGTTGTAATAGACAAGTGCAGGCCAACTAATAAAGATGATGGGAAAGTTATCTTTGAGAGAATGAAAGAGCATATAGTTTTTGTTAAGGATGAAGTAATTTCAAAAGACCAATCAGAGATGGTATCAAATGACTTGTAGCCTCATAAGCACGATCAAGAAGGTAAAATTTTAGACTATGGTGTGCCTTCTCCTACACCTTCTACTATTCAACTTGAAGAGAGTAAAATTACACTTGAGCTAGATGAGGACCAATCAATGAATTTAATTAAGATTTTAAACTTATGTTACACTTAACTTGAAGGTGATCCAATTTATATTGAGAAGCAATTCCTTCAAGAAAAAAGGAGGTATCCCTCCAAGCACACCATTCCAAGAAGTTGTCTTATCAGGAGATGACTTGTTTGAGCTTTTCAAGCAAGGTTATCAGCTCCTTACCCCATCTATAAATTTATCTTCACTCTTAGAAGTTGGAAACAAAATCAAGTGGCCCAAATAAGTCATGAAACTAGATGCATCTATCTTAGAATCCATCCTTGAAGTTATAACATAAGAACAACCTCAAGTTGACCAGCATGACCATCACCAACCTACGACTGAGGCAAAGTTGGCATTGTTGATGCAAGAAAGATGGATATGGGAGGAGTATGATTAGGTGTTGGATTCACATGTATGACCAATGAGTCTAGATTTGGAACCATAAGGCCTAGATTCTTCCCTCAGAAGCCATGAACATGCTAATGTTTGTAGCTACAAGTGGGAATTATAAAGATGTGGCAACCCGACCTCATAGTGCCATAGTGACCAAAGAAGTTTTCCATTTGACCCTAGAGGAAAGAATTTGATATCAGGTTAGTTTTTTTAGTTTATTTTGTCTTGATTAAATAAGTGGTTAACACAAGTTTAGTTTGTTTATTTGTTGCTTTATTATCTTATTTTCCTTAGGTTAGGTGTGCTTCTTAATTTAGGAGTGTTTATTTTATTATTTCTATTGAGTCTTGTTGTTTTTTGTAGTCATAAGAGGTTTCTCAAAATACTAAATTTATTTTTCAATCCAAGGTTGTCATAAAAACCATGTTTTTATGTTTAATTACTATCATTTTCATGAAAAATCAATGGGTTCCTTTGACCAGTAGGCTGGTCAACCCCTGTGAGTCACCAAAAATGTTGGAAATTTGGCCTCCCAAGGATAAATTCCAACCCCTATGACAAAAAAATTTGATTTTAAAGAGATTATATACTTCTTCAGGCATTAAAATATATAATGAATATGTTTTACATTAGTTTCAATAGGCTCATCAAGTGATTATATTAGTTTTAGTGCCAAAAGGCATGTTTTGAGGCCATCTATATGATTATCAAGGTCAAATTGATATTAAATAATATTAAGAACCTTATTTGTCCATTAAAAGTTCAAAAAAGTTATTTGTAGGAGGTTTTAGGTCTTAAAATGAATAAAACCATTTTATATCCTATATCAACCTCTTTGGTAGCTTTAGAAGGGCAGTTTTCAAATGATTGATATGGAAAGAGGAGATAAGAGTTAGGAGATGAAACTTTGTGAATTTTTAGGGGTCAAAATAATATTTAAATAAGTGTCTTTTTTTTTCATATTGGTGAATTTTTCTTTATGAACAATCGCTAAGAGTGACAACTAGTCACTCCGGCCTATTCATTCAAGAGGGGTCTATTCTTACACCTATTTATCAAGATAAAAAATATATGGAGAGGAGTGGTTTTTAGGGATGAATTTTTAGGTAATGAATATACTTTTAATTGGTAACTCCTTATCTGAAGTTACATATGATGCATAACTAGTTTATATAGTATCCTAATGAATGTTCTATTTTGATTACTTTTGGAGCATGATTTGAGTTGTAATAAATTTTATTAATATTTCAAGGATATAAATTGTGTGTGTGTGTGTGTGTGTGTGTGTGTGTGTGTGTGTGTGTGAGAGAGAGAGAGAGAGAGAGAGAGAGAGAGAGAGAGAGAGAGAGAGAGAGAGAGAGAGAGAGAGAGAGAGAGAGAGAGATTTAACACCTCATTCGTCAAATTAAAGGTTCACAGGTCTCCATCTTGAGTATATCTCCCTTGAGATAGTTTAAGGTGAGTTAATCTCTTCAATAAGGCCAATTGTATTTAATGACCTTAATTTCAATGGTAAAAATGTTATGAGGTAATGAAGGAGATGTGGAAGAAAATTAGATACCTCTAAGAATTATTTAAGATAAAAAGGTGACTAAAGACACTCTTGGGAGCAAGATTCAGTTTAAAGCCTCAAATGACTAAAATAACACTAAAAGGTTGTTTGTTACTGTATTTTTAGCTTAAGAGACATTATAAAAGACTTCATAATCTTATTAAAGTGTTATGAGGGTGAAAATTGGGTTTCTAACACTACTTTAATATACAAGTACCCAATCTTCACAGTAGACTGATGACTCTATAAGAGGTCCCGAGGAACAAGGAACAAGTTGTGGGAAGGTTAGACCATTTTACTTTTCCTTGTGTTGACCACTTTTGAACCCCAAGTAAAAAAGGTTAACCCTATAGTTTTAAACTTATTTAATATCGATTCACAAGCTTGTATATGGTCACCTTGGTCTTGTAATGTTTTTTAAGTGGTCAATTGAATCCTTGTTTAGTAGTGTTTAAGGTTTTGATCTCTTCATGCACTTCTATAGTTTTCAAAGGTCATTCATGAACAAATTTTTATTGTACATGTGTGTTAAAATTCATGTCATTATGATGAGTCACCATATAAGTTTTAGTCATGACTTTAAGGTCATCTAACCATGCAATAATACTCCAGCATATTTGTCAATGCACTCTAAAGTTTAAGTCACTTCTTAAGCCAAAATTGAGGAATCATATGAAATTTTAAAAAGGATAATCACTTCAAGAGATTTCAAATGTGCATGGTGTCAGGAAGTGGTCAAATAATAGTTAGATTCAGAAAATGTCGTAGTTCAATATCCGAACATAGAGAATCATTCGAAAGAAGGCAATTTTTAGTCACTTGTATAGAAATGAAGGTCCACCTTCAGGTGAAAATGCATATAAGAGTGTGTTTTCAAATTCCTAAAGTCATTCATATGGAAAATAAACTTACACAAGTGTAAAGAGGTCAAAAAATGCAAAAAACTAGTCAGAAGCTCAATTGAGCTCCTCACAAGCTCAAGAAGGCTAGAGGTTTATGATTGATTCATGAACATACAAGTTGGGTTAAATGCTCCTAGGCATAGGAGGGACCCATCATGGGATTAATATTAATAAATATAATTCAAATTTTAAGGGGATGAGCTTTATGAATCATTATTAACAAGATAGGTAGTCAAAAACCCTATTAAACCCTATAGGCCCAATTTTACATAAACTTTTTGAAATTTGGAGCTCTTTGGAGCATTATAATTATTTTTAAGGATCTATATGGGCCTATAAAACCATATAAAATTTATCTCCATCATATTCACACACGTGAACAATCAAGGATTTAAAAAGAGCCTCCATGAGGGACATGTTATAGGTTACACTTGAAGTTTTAGAGGATTTGACAGGGTTCAATGTATAAAAGTGATGGTTATTTTTTTCATCATCTCTTCATCTCATTAAAATCTCCCAAGCATTATCAGTCACTTCATACTAGTCCTCCAAGTAGTATTCATGTTCCCAACCTGAGGACTATGTTATGAGGTTGCCTGCACAAAATGGTTTCAAAATGTCTTATCTTGCATTTTTAGAGTTATATGAGGATCATGACTTCATAATAAATGTGATGAGTTAATTTATAAATTATCTCATGGTGTAAATGATCAAACATGTATCATGTGAAGGCTCAAAGCATGAAAATGTAGACCTATAGGTCTACAGACTGTAGGTCTATTTTTCAAGAGAGATACAAGAAATGTGTATTCAAATATTGGAGTTTGAAGGCCTAAATTGTGATTTAAAAGTAGTGTATATACACTTGGATAATTTCAAGATCATTGGAGAAAGTGTGGCCTCAAAACCCAATGCTCAAGATATCCCAATGACACCTACAAACAAAATGGAAAAGTTTGAGCAATTTGATGCAGTCAGCATGAAGAACATTTGAAAGTGTACATGTGAGATAAAGATAAAAAAGGAGACCTATATAGTTAGATTAAAAACCTCAAAATTATCTCATTGGATGACCAAATACATTTAGAAATTGAAAACCCCAAACAAGCTTATTACACGCAGAGTAAAGGGAAGCACATATGTAATGTCAAGTAGATGAAAATGTTAAAAAGGGTGTAGAGGGATAAGTTTGAATATAAATTATCCTTTAAATAGGTTTAAATACTATTAATTTTTCAATAATATAGTTGAATAAGATAAAATTTCAAATCTTAATATTCAAGAGACTTTAAGCCCATCACCTACAGGCCTATGTGAGAGCATGAGAAAGAATTGAATGCACTATGTGCATTGAATTTGGGGCTCAAGTGAATAATAAAAAAATATAGTCACTAGAGATTAAAAAAAGTATCTAATGGAAGATCATATAGAGTGATCAATGAAAATTCACCCTACCCCATGTAGTCACACAGTCAAGAATAACACAGTCAAGCCTTTATAGTCTTGATCAGAGAAGTGCCTACTTGGTTTG
>JARHVA010002530.1:600000-795000 GCA_037957365.1 Torreya grandis | reverse complement strand
AAAATACTATGGATCTCTAGAGAATGCCTGACACAAAATTTTATTACCCATAAAATGTATATGATGATGCCAAATAGGTGGAAGATCCTATATGAAAGGTGATGCCTCACCAAATATAGTATGGGCCCACCTAGGCATAGTGTCAATATCAGTGTGAACAAGATCCTCATCTTCTATGAATCCTTAAGAATCTCCTAAACTGGTTGCTTAAAGAATGAATCTTTGAGAGGAGGTGAATCATGAAAATAAGAATAATTAATCATGAATGAATAAGAATAGTCATGAGATGTAAAACACTCATCAAACTATAAATGTGTTTAAAAATAAACATCATGAGTATCAAGGTTTAAAATATGATAAGGTCTTATGTCCTTGCAATACCCTACAAAGACAAAAGATCTACTCTTATTTTCCAATCCTTTCCTTTTCTTGTTTGGTAAAATCACCCAAGAAAGTCTCCCAAAGACTCAAAAAAATGAGACATCAGACTTGGATCTATACCAAGCCTCCTTTGAAGTCATATACTCAAGTGTTTGATGTGGTGTGTAATTCTAAATATAGTTCGCATAGTTAACTACCTATGCCCAATAGATAGGAGTTAAATCTTGTGAATGTATCATGTAATTATCCATCTCCTTTAATTTTGTTTCTTCCGATCTACTAAGGCATTTTATTTTGGAGTATGTGCAACAAAATGCTAGTGAATAATACCATAGGTTGCTAAAAAAATAGTGAACTCTCGACTGACATACTTTCCCCCATTATTTGTATGAAGCTTCTTGACGTAGCTCGATGACTATTTCTCATCCAAAGCCTTAAATAATTTGAAGTGAGCAAAGACATCACTCTTATACTTGAATAAATAAACACAAGTATGCCTCTAGAAATTGTAAATGAAGGTAAGTTCATACTTAGTTCCACTAAAAGGAGTAGGAAAGACCATCAAATCACTGTGCACAAGCTAGAGTGGTGAAGAAGTTCTTGTGGACATGCCTTTAGGAAATGGATCCTAATGTTATTTCCCCAATGCACAAATTGGGGAGACTACATCAATACATGAAACTGTAGGAATACCCTCTACCATACCATGAGTTTTCAACTGCTTAAAATATCTATAATTGAGGTGTCCAAATCTCTCATGCCAAATTTGACTCTCAGAATCTGCATGAGAAACTAAACACATCCCTAAAGGAGCAGTATCATAAAAACCCTCAAAATAATAAAGTCAATAACTATGATCAACAACACCCTATGAAATGAGTGTGTGTGGCTCTGACAAAGATTGAACTTTACCACCTTGTGGTGTGAAAGTCATTATCTTGCCCTGATGAAAATGAAAAATTAATACATTAAAAGTAGATTGGTGGTGTTGTCTAAAACATATAATCCATCATTGATGTGGCCACCATCTAGTTGTATGTCACCCTTCCCCTTAAAAAAAATTAAGTAAAAATATCTAACCTCAATGTTGAAAGTGAAACTCAGACCAAAAGATACAAAGGACTCCTTGGTAGAAATCATACAGTGTGAAGCACCAGAATCTAGAACCCAACCATCTAAAATAGGTAACTATGATCTCTCGACAACATTAAGTGCTTTCCCATGCTCATGAGATGGATAAGGAGTGGAGATAGATATCTTGTGTTTCCTAATGGAATCCTCTAAGGCTTGCATTATTTTGAAACACCTAGAATCTTCATGGACATTTCCCCCATAATAGTAGCTAGATAGGTTAAACTTATTCTTGGATTTGGAAGATGGTTTGGGTTTAGATGTAGAAGTGTTGGTGGGATTAGGTGCATTTTGAGGTGGAGGGGGATTTTTATTATTCTTACTCTTAAATTTTCCCTTAGACTTAGGATGTGAGGCCACCAATGATTTTTGAGAGGTGGAAGACTCAAGGTGAGATAATTTGGATACATTTCTAGTGAGTCTCTCACAAAAAAAATCTAAATCTAGCATTTTGAATGTAGTACCTAATGTATCCATACTAGAGAAAAAGGTAGAAATAAATATTTGGAATGGACCACTCAACTTAGACAATATTAATTATACACATTCTTTATCCTTTTTATCTCGACCACTCCCCTTCAACTATCTCAATAAATTCTTAAACTTTGTGAGATAATTTACAATGGAAGCAAAGTCATCTGGATTTAGTAAAGTAAGCTCCACTTCAAGATGCATCACTCTCAAGTGGTCTACTTTCCAAAATAGCCTTTTTAAATTAGTCCACATTTTGAATGGAGAATCACACCCATCAAAATGAAACAAGAGACTATCACTCACATATCCCCTAATCAAGCCCATACATTCTTCAAACTTACACTAATGGTGAATTTTTTCATATTCCCTTGTGAACTATGGTTGTGTTTCATTCATTAGGGATTTTTTTCACCAATCTGGCACCCTAGAAGATTTTTTTCAAGTTTATTCTAGGTTTGGGCAACATGAAAACATTTTTTGGTATGTGGGTGTACCTATATTATAAATGGGCCTCTATATTTAAGGGCTAGCTCCCTGAATGTATATTGAAATGCTCTTATTATGAAAAATGATTAATTATGGGGAAAAGAGTTAGAAATTGCATGAATTTAAACTACTCTAAAGGAGGTGATGCATAGAATATTCAAAGATCCACTCTTAATATTAAACTCATTATCACACCAATATACTATGAATAGAACTAGTGCAGTGTCTATAATGGTTTCCAAGTAACAATGCTTCACCTAGAGGTCAATTTGATGGACTTAAATTGGAGGGAAATGAGGGTAAGGCTTGATTGGAAGTACTTAAATTCAATTATCCACTCTATACCTGATACATCAACCTTAAGATAGTTATATGACCTACAAAAAAGGTTTATTAGCACTTAGGTTGAACTTGGACCTACAAAGGGAAGATGACAACCACTTTTGCATATCAAACAAATATAAAACACTAAGCACATATTAGTAAATAGTTAAAAAATACTCTATTCATTACACCAAGAGGTACAAAATATAATTTCTAGTAGAGTCTAGTCATACCAACCTGAGAGAAGATTACTAATAGCTCAAAATATATATTTATATAAGAAAGGGCCTTTAGAGAGAGAGATTTTGGTGCCAAAAGAGGAATCAATGAGCTCAACTCCATTTAAATTGTAGTTACAATTGCCTCTACATTTATGCCCATTCAAGCTTCTTGATTGATCTAGGTTACTTCAAGGGGTTGCATAATTACATTATTCCCTCATTGATGCTCCCTGATGGTTGTAATGGTAGGATCAAGTTGTTTCAAGCTGGGCCCTGGTATCAATGTAGTTACAACCATTAGATCAATTTGTTAGAGCTTTATCCTGGTGCTAACTATTCTTCACTAGTCCATCATGGAATGAAAATGGGGAGAGAAAGGGTCATTTTCATGCAGTTAGTCCTAAATATGAAACCATTGGGGTCTACGTGTATGCCTTCATGGCATCCTTTGAAATGATAGTTCTTTTTAAAATTGATCATGATCAAAATTGTCTCCATATTCATAGGTCCACTATAGATAGAAAACCAATCTCATACTATTGATTTTCCTATAGTTATTATGTTGATGAATATCTATAGACTATATAGCCCTCCTTAATTATTTTAGGTCCAAAATAGGCCCATTCTATCTTTGAAAAAATTGAGAGTTTACCATATGCATGGATCTTGTTTTAAAAAAAGGTGAACACAGCCACAGAAATAACCTTGCATGACACAAACCCTTGAGCTAGAGGTCTATATTGAGTTTTAATGGTGTTCTTTTTATATCCTTTAGCTAGATTACATCAATGTGTCCCTTTAATGGCATTCAACCAAGCTCCAATGGTGATGGGATGACCCCTGTAAGACCTTGTTTGCCTTGGTTGAAAACTACTCTTTTGGTTTGACGTTGTCCATAAAAAATTGCTTGGGCCAATCCAACCTGTGTTTATTCCCATTGGCCTCATAGATCCCCATTGTCATATCTTGACTTTTTTACCTCATACACATAATTGATCTCCTTGGTACAAAAGAACATGGTCCATTGATTTCCTAACTGAAGATCTTTTGACATGTTGACTTCCATTTACACCATTGGATCAAGATGTATAAGTGAACACTAGTCATAGATCTCATTGGTCCCACTTTATTGTCAATCAAGATCATACCGTTGGATCATCGGTATGATTGAATGTTGATCATTGATCTAGATTGGACCCACTTTCTTGTCAATGATCACACATTATTAGATCATCTTCTCAATGAACCCACACCATAAGATCTCATCCAACTTATAGATCTTTAAAGGGATTTAACCCAGGGACCTTTTGATGTGTTTGACCCCGACATGAACCATTAGATCTCATGTGTTATTATGTGAGCTCATGTAGACCATTAGATCTTGATCAAATTTAAACCTTTTAAGGAATTTTGAGCCCAAATGGTTACTGTTTTAGCATAGAATTATACCCTTTGTGGGAGAGTTTCTCAAGCTCTCTCACTCCCAGCTATAAGCATTGGGACAACCTCAGGCTATGGGTATCCTTTAGTTAGGTTGAACATCTAGAGAAGGCCAATTTCCTCTTGGTAGATCACCTAAAACTAAAGCTAAACTAATGTTCCTTGGGGCAAAGGGTTAGAAAGGGAATAAGTGCTCTTAAGAAAGCTAACCAGGTGATGCACCAAAATAAAATGGGAAACTCCCATAATATTGAGCCCACACTAGTTCTGTAGAGGACAATACTGACTTACACAACCTCAAGATCAAGCTATTTGCATTAATATTTCATAGAGGAGCTTCAAGAAGTAATGAATGCAAACAAAAAGGAATTCTAAGACTCACTAAAAATTCACATCAATGACAGAAAGAGCACTCAACCAGACCTGAAAATAACATTTAAAAACTCCCTAAATAAGGTCAAAAAGGAAGACCATGGGAGAGGAAGATTATCCTTCACACATTTCCATAGTGCAACTCAATAGACACAAATCCAAGGCAAGAGATAGGCAAAGAAAATCCTTTATTGCATCAATAGGTAGTTCTTACAAATGCTTGATAAGGTCAAGCCTAATCAAGCTGAGCATATTTTACAATATCTCTAAGAGTGTCCCGTCTCCCAGAGAGATAGAAAAGTCTAAAAAATTAGGAACCCCAAAAAATGGAAAAAAATCATATATATATATATATATATATATATATATATAAGGGCCCCGAGAAAGAAAGAGGCTCATGGGAGTAAGAAAAATTGAGAGAAGAGGTCATCAATGATTGGGACCCCTATTATTGTACTCAAGCTCCCTTACATTCAAAGCATACAACTACCTTGACCATGAAATGAACTATCCAAGATCATCATAAATCTCCTCAAGCCCCTCATGCATTCAAGTCCCTTCCCATTTTGGAGTTGAGAGAGCCATGTTATGGGTAGCTACATGTACCCACCAAGTGTACATGATTTGATCTCTTGCATTTAAAACTTGGCATGATCCTTCACTCTACTTGGATAAGGATGAAATCACCATATCTATGAATTTGGGCCTAGCCATGCTACCTCTGATCAAGCTACCACTTGTTAGAGGTGAGAGCCATATCAAAGGATGAAGGCTTTTCCATTAATTCACACCTACTAGTTCCTACCAGTTGAATACATCCTTGACACTTGTATTTTGCACTTTTTCCCTTGAGATTCATTGACTCCCATTGACCTCTTTTGAACAGAAACAACTATTTGATGAGACCCATCTTTGATGTTTGCAAGAATGTCTCAAGATTTCAAATTTAAATAGCTATTTTTTTAGACTTTTTGGTTTGAACAATTCATTCAAACATTTTTTCCAAAGGAATTATGTGTTTAAGTTTCTTGAAATGGAATTTTTTAAATGGAAATATCCCTTCAAAAAATTGAAAAGATCCTTCGGCATTTTTGCAAATGAACTTTTTGAAGGGAAAGATACCCTTCAAACTTTTGAAAAGTGACCTCCCAAAAGGAAAAATACCCTTAAATTTTTTTGAAATGGTCCTTTGAAGCTTTGAAATGAGCCTTCATCAAAATTTCAATGGTCCATTTCCCTTTTAAAAATACCTTCGAAAAAGTTACAATGGTCCACTTTGAAAAGAAAGTAACCCTTTGGCTTTTAGCAAGGTACCCTTCAGATTTCTTGAAAAGTCCTTTTCTCACGAAAAGAATACCTTGGGGAATTTTTAAAAGGACACTTTTATTAAAGATTTACCCTTCATTAAAATTGTCCTAGATAATTTTCCCAAAGGAAAAGGTCTTTTCATTTTGCTTCAGACATTTTGTCTGAAAGAATTATCCCTTCGAAAAACTTTGTCTCAGACAAATTGTTCAAAAGAATTCAACACAAAAAGAGTCTCGAAAGAAAAGAACAATTAGTCCATGCAAAATTTGAAAGAAAGAACCAATAAAGAATTTGTTTAATAAAATATTTTTCACTTAGGTTTTCTAAGGTCCGTATGTTCTTCTGATGGAGTCTATAGATTTGTTGATAGAGTTCATAGATTTTCTGATGGAGTCTATAGCTTTTCTGATGGAGTCTGTATCTTTTTTGAACTCATGCTTGAAATGCTTGAACTACATGGTTTCACCATGAAAACTACCCAAGAACCCTTTTCTTTGCTTTGTAGACCTGTCCCTTAGAATTTGACAAAAATACACTTTAAGCAATCTTAAAGTGTTTTAAAAGATTTATGAGAACTGTAAGATATCTCTAGTCCAATCATTTCATCTATAACATCTATTCATTTTCTCATTCATTAGCAACTTGATCCACCTAGGCACATCTTGGTATGTGGGCCAAATTTGGCCAACATTTTTGGTGATTCATAGGGAAGCATACCTGTTATGCTTGAGAACCTAGACCAATTTGCCTTATCTAGTCTATTGGGTATGGAGTCATTAGCCTCTACAACTGAGATAGTCTAAAACTAGATACAAGGCTGACCCTTTTTGGAAATTCCTCTAAAGCAACAAGGATAAAACAAAATAAAGTACCCAAGGCACTTGGGAAAGGAAAAATAGAACAGAAAGGAAATGTGCACAAGGCACTTGGAAGAAGAATGAAATCTATCCTAATATATACAAGGTTATAATTTACAAGTATCTCCCTCCTAGATCAAATGGTAAATTATGATTATTATTCCCTTATAACAATCCAAGATGAAAAATACCTTGCTTTGGGGGTACCAAAATTGGTGAACCAAGTAGCTTTATGGTCAATCCTTTTGATGTGCTCTCTAATGGATGGAAAGGAAAAAACATGTCTATGATGTAGATATACTGGTTCATGTCCTCCAAACTTGGTTCATATTAGACTATAGGGGATTTTTCAATCTTCTCTTTTGATGGCTCAAATTTGTGCTCTGAATCAAGCACAACATGTGATGGTTCCTTTGAAATGGTGTTTGGTTGACTATCTAGACTTAAGCAGAAAAGCTTTGAGTCATCCCAAAAGGTATATTCCTCTTGGTCATCCAAGACAATGCAAAATTTAACACCATCTTTGCTTTGATTTCTTTGAAAAGGACCACATGGTAGTTCATCAATCCTCCTCTTGAATTGGCTCTTGGATCACCACAATTGACACCTCTTCTTTATTCTCTATGCCCCTTTGAACTAGTTTCCATGATGCAAATGTTTAGGTAACAACCACCTTTTCTTCCTTTTGAATGAGTATAGGAGAGGGTGGTTTCACAAGAGAGGGAATGACATAGCTAGTGTCAAAATTATTGGAAAAGATCCATGATAGAAGGGATTCATGTTGTTGAGTGGGAATGGACATTAGGGTAGGAGAGGACAAATTGATTGGCTCTTGGAAAGGAGTAGACACATATGATTGAATGCATTTAGTCTATTGATCTTCATAAGACATCAACATTCTTTCTAAATTTTGGACAATGCTTCTCAACCACACCTTATTCTCCCTCTCACAAACTAGTGATTGTTCATTTTCAAAAACTGCCCATCTATCCTTGACTAGCTAAAGAGCATTCTTTGCCTCTTGTAGGACATGAATAAGGATGACTGAAGAAAGTTCTAAACCCCTACCAATCTCCCTTATCAACTCAGTATAATTTGATAATTTTTGCTTAAATCCTGACAAGGATGTAATAGGATAAACATAGTCTTGATAAGGGGAATTATAAGACTAATTTGAATGCTTAAGAGGCTGATCTTGTTCATACACGAGAGTAGAAGGGGGTAAAGGCCATGATAGGGCTGATAGGTTACTTGAGGGCCACTTGGGGGGGAAACATAAACATTATTAGCTTGATAAGTGTGATGTTGAGGTAAATAATAAGCATGTTGATCAAAAGATGGTTGATTATACATATCAAATAATGGTGATTAGGCACTTAGACTATTCAAACCAGTTGATAGATGTTAGAAGTTGCCATTAATGTTTGTTGAATGCCTCTAAAGGCTGATATGCAGAAGAACAACACCAAAAATCCTCTTACTATTTTGGACCTTAGTCCCATTGGCCATACCAAAAACTATTGTAGCACAAAATTTCACCCTTTGTGGGAGAGTTTCTTAGGCTCTCACACTCCTAGCTACAAGCATTGGGACAACCTCAAGATATGGGTATCCTATAGTGAGGTTGAAACTCTAGAGAAGGCCAGCTTCCTCTTGGTATATCACCTAAAACTAAAGCTAAACTAACACTCCATGGGGAAAAGAGTTAAAAAGGGGATAAGGGCTCCTAAGAAATCTAACTAGGTAATGCACCAAAATTGAATGGGAAACTCCCATAATATTGAACCCACACTAGTTCTATAGAGGACAATACTAACTTACACAACCTCAATATCAAGCTGGTGACATTTATATTTCATGGAGGAGCATTAAGAAGCAATGAATGCAAACAAAGAGGATTTTTAAGACTCACGAAAAATTCACATCAATGATGGAAAGAGCACTCATCCAAACCTACAAACAATGTTAAAAAAACTCCCTAAATAAGGTCAAAAAAGAGGACCATGGGTGAGGAAGATTATCCTTCACACAATGCCATAGTGTGCAACTCAATAGACACAAATCCAAGGCAAGAGATAGGCAAAGAAAATCCTTTATTGCATTAAGAATTAGTGCTTACAAATTCTTGATAAGGTTGAGCCTAATCAAGCTAAACATATTTTGCAATATTTATAAGAGTGTCTCATCTCCCAGAGAGATAGAAAAGTTTAAAAAATTAGTAACCCCTAAACTTAGGAAAACATTAGATGTATATAGAGAAAAGGGTCTCGAGAAATAAAAAGGCTCATAAGAGCAAGGAGAACTGAGAGAAGAGGTCATCGGTGATCAGGATCCCTATTGGTGTACTCAAGCTCCCTTGCATTCAAAGTGTGCAACTACCTTGACCATGAAATGAACCATCCAAGATCATCACAAATCTCCTCGAGCCCCTCATGCATTCAAGTACCTTCCCTTTTTGGAGCTGAGAAAGCCATGTCATGGGTAACTACATGTCCCCACCAAGTGTACATGATTTGATCTCTTGCATTTAAAACTTGGTGTGTCCCTTCACTCTGCTTGGTTAAGGATGAAATCACCATATCTATGAATATGAGCCTAGCCATGCTACATCTGATCGAGCGGCCACTTTTTAGAGGTGAGAGCCATACCAAAGGATGAAGGCTTATCCATTAATTCACACCTACTAGCTCTTGCCAGTTGAATTCATCCTTGGCACTTGTCATGTACACTTTCACGCTTGAGATTCACTGACTCCCTTTGACCTCTTTTGAATGAAAATGACTATTTGATGAGACCCATATTTGACATCTGTGGGAACATCTCAGGATTTCAAATTCAAATGGATTTTTTTTGGACTTTTTGCTTTGAAAAATTCCTTCAAACATTTTTCTCAAAGGAATTAGGTATTTGGGTTTCTTGAAATAGACTTTCTCAAAGGGAAAGAGCCCTTCAAAAATTCTGAAAAGATCCTTCAGAATTTTTGCAAACAAATTTTTCAAAAGGAAAGATACCGTTTGGACGTTTTAAAAGTGACCTTCCAAAAAATAAAAAAACCCTTCAAGAATTTTGAAATGGTCCTTTGAAGATTTTAAATGAGCCTTCGTCAAAATTGTAATGGTCCATTTCCTTTTGAAAAATACCTTTGAAAAAGTTCCAATGGTCCACTTTAAAAAGAAAGTGACCCTTCAGATTTTGGCAAGGTACCCTTTAGATTTCTTGAAAAGTCCTTTTCTCACAAAAGAAATACTTTCAAGAATTTTTCAAAGGACTCTTTTATTGAAGAGTTGCCCTTCGAGAAAATTGTCTTGGACAATTTTCCTGAAGGAAAAAGTCTTTTCATTTTACTTCAAACATTTTGTCTGAAAGAATTATCCCTTCAAAAAACTTTGTCTCAGACAAATTATCTAAAAGAATTCAAAACTTAACCAAAAAGAGTCCCAAAATAAAAGAACACTTATTCCACGCAAAATCTAAAAGAAAGAACCAGTAAAGAATTTTTTGATTAAAAGATTTTACACTTAGCTTTTCCAAGATTTGTATGTTCTTCTGATGAATTCCATATATGTACTAATAGAAACCATAGCTTTTGTGATGGAGTGTATAGATTTTCTGATGGAGTTCATAGCTTTTCTGAACTCATGCTTGAAATTCTTCAACTACTTGGTTTCACCATGAAAACTGCCCAAGAACCTTTTTTTGTGCTTTGTAGACCTGTCCTTTAGAATTTGACAAAAATATGCTTTAATCAATCTTAAAGTGTTTCAAAAGCTTTGTGAGAATTTTAATATTTCTCTAATCCACTCATTTCATCCATAACATCTATTCATTTACTTATTTATTACCAACTTGATCCACCTAGCCACAACTTGGTATGTGGGCCAAAATTGGCCAATAGTTACATTACAGAGTTCAAACTTGATGTTAGTACAAACTTCTTATGTTGCAAGTCCAACTTTGAATGCTCATAACTTGAGATAGGAATCTCATGTGAACTTGAAATTTATAGAGCATGTTCCTACCATGAAAAACTCCATGGTACTGCACTATTTTGGCTCATAGGGATTTTTGAGGTACATTTATCAAATGCATAAGTGAGCTTGTCCATTCATTTCTATATGACATACTGGTAATGACCCAATTCACTTAGGCTTGTGATTGAGCTACTGATTGATCTTTGAAATCTTGAATGAACTTCTTAAAGCTTGTGCAAACTCTTTCCATTAGCTTGACTATTTGGACACCATGAAAACCTGCCACTTGCATATATGACTCTAAAATGACCCCTAAGACACCAAACAACAAAAAGACTAATCTAAACTATGACCAAAGCTATAATGGCATATGAAATGATATAAAATGAGATAAAACATACCCTGTGACATTATAAAAACCCCTATACAAGATTTTGACTATAGAGGGTCAACCCATTTTGGCATGTGGTAAAAATGGTCAACATTATTAGCAATTTTGCAAGGGTGGTATGCTTGGTATGCCATGACCAGTTGCCTAATCCTATCCATTGGGTTATAGAGTCACAATTATGTAGGTTTGACATATAAACTACCTTGACAACACACCAAACAATTATAAACAACAAAAATAAGACACTAAGAAAGAAACACACATGTGCTTCATGAGCACTTATGGAACACAACATAATAAGAAAGGAAACACACACCTTATCTAATATTTACAACATTGATCTCCAGTTCTCAATATCAAGGTTTCAAATGTATCCCATTCATAGGGATAGATAGCTCTTCTCCATTAATCCTTGCTAACTTAAAAGAGTTGCTTTCCTTACACTTGATGATGACATATGGTCTACTCCATAGGGTATCAAATTTGGTATGCCTCCGTGGTTTTGTTCTATCTTCATCTCATTTCAATACTATGTCACCTTCTTGAAATGATCTTGGACTTGGCTTCTTATCAAAAGACCTCTTCATTAGTACTTGGTAATACTCCATCGATTGATGAGATTTATCTATAGCCTCTTGCAACTCCATTAATTATTTCAATATCACCTTTATTGGGGTATTCTCAAGAAAATATAATTATTGTGCTAACTCTAAGATAGATAGTTCTTGAGAGATAGACAACCTAGCTTCCCTTCCATAGATAAGCACAAAAGGAGAATTCCATGTTGACCTTTCGGGAGTTATCATATTAGCCCATAAGGTTATCTTCAATTTGGTGTGCTAAGATATTTGGTTATGTTCCAAGGTTCTCTTAATGATTCTAATTAGATTCTTGTTAGTAGATTTAACCAACCCATTACCTTGAGGGTGATAGTTAGATGGAGCGATCAAGAATATGTCATTACCATTTGCCCAATCAACAATATTAGCACCCATAAAATTAAGAGCATTGTCTAAAATAATAGTAGGAGTGCCAAACCATATGATGATGCTCTCATAAAACTACAAAATACCATTTTCATTGGCTTCTTTCAATGATGTTGCCTCAACCCACCTTGTAAAGTAATTAGTTGTTTTGAGTATCCATTTTTGACCAGTACTTGATGGCAGGTTTATCATACCAATAAAATCAAGACCCCATTGCATGAAAGGTTGGTTTACTTGGATAGGATTCAAAGTAAGAGCTACAAGATTATGATTTCTTACAAAGAAATCACATTATCGCCACCTTCTCACCCAAGCATGGTAATCCTTGAAGAGGCTAGGCCAATAATAACCTGCCCTCATGATCTTAGCAACTATGGTTCTTAGAGAGAAATGACCTCCTACTGTCCCATCATAGAACTTATCAACCAACACTCCAAACTAATCATTATCAATGCATCTCAATAGCATACCATTGATGTCCCTTATAAATATCACACCATTCACAAGATAAAAGGGAATAGATTGTAACCTAAAATATATCCTTTGTGATCTACTCATACCATTAGAATACTCACCATTTTGAATAAATCTAATCACATCCTGTGTCCAACATTTTGAAGGCAATGAACCAGCTAATTGGGAAAAATCATGATTGACTAGAGCCTTTTCCTTTGACTCATAAAGTCTAAATTTTATCACCTTGATATCAACATCATATTCCATTACTTTAGAGATCTACCCTACCCTCTTTTCACTAATATCTTTGCTCAAGATAAACACTTTGATACTAGGATGAGAAACCATAACATGAATTATATCATTTGAAACCATATGTTTGAACTTTTTTAGTCCCCTTACAATAGAAAGGAACTATTTATCCACAAAGGTGTACTTGACGTCATACTCTTATAAACCTTGACTAAAGAATGTGATTGGTTGCTCCACACCTTCATCATTCTTTTACATTATCATGGCTAAGATAGTATCAAAGTTAGAAAATGAATACAACATTAATTCTTTAGTAAAATCAGGATTCACAAGAGTAGGATCTTCTATAATTGCTTTCTTTAAAACTATTCTTACCCTATTTGGTCTAGGAAAAGACTTGGTTCTTCTTAAGCATAGTTGTAATAGGTTTCACCAAAGATGAAAAAATAGGTATGAACCTCCTTAAAAAATTTAAATTACCTAAGAAACTTTGAAGACCTTTCTTATGCAAGGGTAATTATAAGCCTAGAATAGCCTCTATTCTTTCAAGATCAATAGTCAAACCATCCTTGGAAATGATATGTCCTAAGAGCTTACCTTTATGAAAAATAAAGATACACTTATTTGGACTAAGAGATACTCCATATTAACTACATATTCAAAAACTTGTCTCAAGTGTTACATGTGTTCATTAGCATCTTTAAAAAACACTATTATATCATCTAGATAAACCAATAACATCTCATTGATCAAATCTTTGAAGGCCATGTCCATTGTTCTTTGAAATGTGACACCAACATTAGATAGAACAAAGGCCATATTCCTATAATCAAAATTACCCCATTTAGCAGTGAAGGTTGTCTTAAACTAATCATCCTCACTTAATAAAATCTAATTATAGCCTGAATATCCATCTAGAAGAGAAAAATGTTGAGAACTTAAAACCATTTGCAAAATTTGCTCCATTAAGGGTAGAGGATAGTGATCTTTGAGTGAAACTCTATTAAGATATTTAAATTCTACGCAAAGTCTTATCTACCCATTTGATCCAAAACTCGTAAGATTTGGTTAAAAGATAATTCAAGAAACAAGAACAACACAATTGTAATAATGTTATCTCTAAGAAGAGATGTTTTATTGATCAAATTTGTAGACCCAAACATATGCCTATCTCTGAGAAGAGATGTCTAATTTCAATTTTTGGTTACATATTAATTATACACATTTTTAAGGTAGGAGGAGGATGTGGAAGGTCACCAATCTTGAGGGAGATTAAGTGGTTTGACTTCCATGATTTACAACAATACAAAATTTGAGGAATTACTATTTTTAGAAACTTACTATTTTTAGACTGCACTACTAAAATTTAAATTTGGGGTACTTTCATTTGTTTTTCAATGTCTAAAACCCACTAAGAAGAGCTCAGTGTTATCTCATAGTATTCCCCTCATTCTTATCTTTCCAATGGTTTAAACAGGGAGTCAAATAGAGCTATGGTGTAAAAATTATGGCTCCCAAAAGTTTTGCCACCAATTGGGGTAAAACCATCACCTGAATTGTCACCTAAAATATTGCTTGGATCATTCCTCCATCCTTGATAAGCAATGGTCCCCATTTCATCAATATTTATCATCAAGTGTGGTAGTTTTATTTTGATTTGATTCATAATGCATACTTGGAATGGACTATGTTTTGTGGAGCTGTGCTTTGAGGAGCTATGTAGGGCTCGATTATTCACCATTTCTATCTAACCATTAGTCTATGGATGTAAGGCCATGAAATTATTTATCTTGGTATCTATTTGCTTCTATTTTTGTCTCATTTTTGTATTCAAGGCTACAACATCAACCTTTTTAGATTCATGTGGCTTGACCACCATGAGAATGAATTTCTTGGCACTAATTAGGGAGATAGATGTAGAAGGTGGTACCTCTGGTACCATGTAGAACCATGTTCCAAAAGTGAGGGTGATCCTTAGAGTTCTTGACTTATAGATGCCATTTTGATCATACATGAATGACTGACCAAAGAGTACATCACAAATATCCAGATTGACCACATCACATAAGACCTCATATTGGAAAGGTTTTATTGCATATGAGAGAAGACATTAGTGGGTGATACGGAGGTTTATCCCTGGACTCAACCATCTAATACTATATGGCTTTAGGTGAGGCTTCATGGACAAATTTAGGATTTTCATAACATTAGCAGAAATTAAATTCTTTTGGATCCCACTATCAAGAACGAAATGTAGAGGCTTACCTTTCACCCATAGCTTAGAGTGAAAAAAACTTTCCTTGTCATTTGGCTTCTCTTCGTGGGTCCATGATGAATCAACAATGGCATCAACCTCAGCATCTACAATCTCTTCTTCATCCTCTTTGACTATAAGGTGTGTATGAAGTAGAGCAGTAGATGTTGAGGATTGTGACTCAAAAAGTAGGGACTTGATGGCTCAACATTCTTCTTTGGAGTGTGTTCTATATTTGTAATAATCACACCATTTTCTAGTCTTCCCTTCCTTTTACTTCCAATTTTGGCCTCATTTTTAACCTTATTTGTCACTTTTCCATTTCGTAGGCTAACTCTTTGTATTCATTCTTCCATGCTTTTGCTCAATCTCCATTGTGAACTTGTATGCCTCACCGAGGGTTTTCAAATTGAAGAGTTCCATCTCCCCCCGTATATACCATTATAGTCCACCATGATATTTGAGAACTTTGCGTTTCTAACTTTCTTGAATGCCTAATCTCATAGATAGAGAATGAAAAATGTTAGTGTAATCTTAAACAAATTGTTCCTTACCTTGGCGAAGTTATTGCCACTCTATATACAGATCGTCATATGCTCCAGTGGAGTAGTATTCTTCCTTTACAACTTCTATGAAATAATCCCAGGTAGGTTCCACCTTAAGGCCAAAATCATCCATACTGAATCTCTTCTTTTACACTTCCCACTAATTTTTGACAAGCAATGATGCTTTCAAAAGAGCAAAAGTGATCTTCTCTTTATCGGTGAATTTATTTACAAAAAAATAGGAAGACAATTGATCTAACCAATTTTCTACTACATCAGCATTTATTTTGCCTTTAAATGTAGGGATATCAAAATTCACGTAAACCTTGAAGGGTGTTGAGGCACTAAAAGGATTTGGGGGTGTAGATGAGGAGCCAAAATTTCCCATTGAGATTTATCAAAGAATTTGGGTGAATTGTAATAAAATTTGTGCTTTCAACTATTGGAGGGCCTCATTCACCATTTCCTTGAAAGGATCAGATGTCTCAGTGTTGTCCACCATTTGAGGTCATTTGGAGTGAATATGTGGATAGTTTGGAAGCTCTATTATTTTTTACCCAAGATTTTTGTAACCTCACCTCATCCTTGAGATCATACACTCTCAAGAAAAACCACTCTGATACCACTAATCTAAAAATTAGAATCTTTGGTTGAAAGATAATTTAAGAAATAATAATAACATAATTGTAATAATGTTATCTCTGAGAAGAGATGTTTTATTGATCAAATTTGTAGACCCAAACATATGCCTATCTCTGAGAAGAGATGTCTAATTTACATTTTAGGTTACATATTCATTTATACACATTTTGTAGGAAGAAGATGTGGAAGGTCACCAATCTCTATGGATATAAAGTGGTTCGACTTCCATGTTTAACAACAATATAGGATTCAAGGAATTACTATTTTTAAAAACTTACTATTTGTAGACTGCACTAATAAAATTAAAATATGGGGCACTTCTATTTGGTTTTTTAGGGTCAAAACCCACCTAGAAAAGATCAGTGACATCTCACAGTGTTTGCCTCATTCTTATCTTTCCAACGGTTCAAATGGGGAGTCAAACAAAGCTATGGTGCAAAAGTTATGGCTCCTAGAAGTTCTACCACCAATTAGGGTAGAACCGTCACCTGAATTGTCATTTGAAATATTGCTCGGATCACCATTATTATTTATAACATGCACAAGGTTATCTACCCATGTTGAATTCTTGATGGGAAATATTATCTCAGATTCAAGGAGTTTGGTAAGCTCTAACCTCATGAGTTTCTCAACCTTGGGGTTGATGGGTATTTGATTTTGTCTAACCAGATTAACTCCAAGTTCCAAGTCAATAGTATGGCATACTAGGTTAGGATTAAATATTTTGACGTCCCTATATTCCCAATAAAATATATCATGAAACTCTCTACATAACTTAATGAATTCTTCTTCTCTAATGTATAACATACCTTGCCTAGTTTGAGGAGTTTGACCTTGAAGATCAAAACTCTTTCATAATTCTCCTCTTTTGTAGACATACTCACTTTCTCCTTCTTATTTTGATCATTCTCATTGAATATACTTTATAAGGTCACCAAACCCTTAGGTATCTTATTGGTTCTTAGTTTCACAATCTAATCACCCAATTGTTCTTAGAGCTTCCTTTGATTCCTTGAAGAAAAATCAACCTTATTTTCTAAAAAGTGTGCAATGTGTTTGTAAATTTCAAACAATTGGCAAGAAACTTCATTATCAGGTATATAATTTCTGATAATGACCTTAATATGAGACTATTTTCCCTCCTCTTTTATGGCAGTTGGAGTATCAAATTGAGTTCCTATGATAGCTAGTCTATTAACATGACTATTCTGCTCCGTTGAGATTGATTGTATATTGAATGAATTAAAGTCTTCAAGAAAATCCCATACCCTATGCTTGTATGACTTAATCAAAGGGTTCTTTGTAGAAACCAAAATCTTCACCTAATGTACAAATAATTCACTATCTCCATATACTTGAAATTTCTTGATTCCTTTTTTCCTTGCCCATTGAAGGCCATGAATTAAACTTTCATACTCGGCCACATTACAAGTACAACTAAAATGAAATCTATATGAAGCATAATAATATTGTTTATATGGGGAGACTAAAATAACACCAGCCCTTGCACCAACTTTACTTCTTGAACCACCAAAAAACATCTTTCACAACTCATCATCTTCACCCTCTTCCTTGGCAAGTAGAGGTGTTGGTACTCCTTCTTCATGTATATTATACACTACTAAATCAGTTTCCTACACAAAAGCATAGGGATCATGCTCATAAGTATTAGTGACATATTCATCAAGAAAAAAATCTGAAATAACCTCAAGCTTGGAAGAACTACCATCATCTAAAATAGAGTCCTTTTCTTCATGGGCCACATAATTTAGATTGGAACTTGTCTCAATGTAAGGCTCAATATGAAACCTTGAAAGGGGTTGTGTCCAAATTTTCACCTTGACCCCATACCTTGATCTAAAGGCCAAGAAAGAAAAATTAGATAAGAGATAGCCACCTATCTTGGCTGTGAAGTTCCTTGATAGGTAGATTACAAAGTGGCTTGGGAGATCAACCACAACTATGTCTTGCAATATAGGAAAACTAGGACAATTGTGCAAGAAAACCTTCAAGCCTTTTATCATTAATAATATCTTGGTAGGTGTACCATCTAATTAAAGGACCCCTTTGTTGTGTGGCTCATATTTCAAGCCCAACTTATTAGCTACAACTTTGGTCATGATAGAAGTAGAAGCTCCACTATCAACTATGCAATTGTGTACCAACTTGTCACCTACAATAAGGGTGAGGTAAAATGGTGGAGGTTTCTTAGCCCTATTGGATGGTTAAAAAATGGTACTAGGAGCATTTTCAAGAGCAACATGGCCAGGATGTTGATTTAAGGGTGACACACTAGTAGGGATAGCAAATAACTACTTCTGTAGGAGTTCTTTTTTATCAGGCATATGAAGAACATCCCAAATAGAAATGGATGTTTTAGTGTTATTCAAAGAATCTTTAATGTTTAAATAATCCATACCTACTTTATCTTGGGCTTTTATAGGCAAAGAATTACTTGGGACTTGAGGAATAGGAGCAGACCTTACCATATTTTGACTTGATGGAGATGTAGAAGTTTTTGAAACTATCACACTTGAAACTATGTCTTATTTCCTTGTAGGAGGATTAGATGACCCTGTGGGCATGCTACTACCACCTCCTAGAGCCTTCTTCTTAGCTATTGTATTATATACAAAAGAGGCTACTTGATTTAGCATAAAATTGTCTTTAACTAAAAAATTGGTGATTTCTCCTTGAGGTTACCAATCCTCATTAACTTGCATCATCACCTCATCCTCATTTTGTAGGAGGTGAGTAACTCCTCCTTGATCCACCAAATTTTTCTCTCCATTCTCATTGGCATCCATGAATTGGTCTTTTTTCCAATCTTCTCCCTACACCAAATTGTTATGAACTGGTACCTTCTCCCTTGCATTGGTGGTAGAGTTAGGATTGTAAACATTAGAAGGCCTATTAGGGTTAGGCTACCATTGGTCTCTTCCTCTTTTATATTGTTGGTCAAATTGTTGTTGATAAGGGTATGGTTTTTGATGAGCTTCTAGTTCCAAATTGACTCACTTAAGCTGACCTTTTATCATTTGATTTTATGTTTATGGATCCATGACATTTTTTGTCTTATTAGGAACAACCTTGGACTTGGTATTGGCATTAGGAATTTTGAGCCACTTTTGGAGTGATAGTATAAGTATGAGGAAAACAAGGCATAAACACCTTAGGAAGAAATATTCCATCTTGGATGAGACTATTCTTAAATTTTATAGTAAGATCATAGGCTTTGGGAAGAATGGAACCTCTCATAGATTGAAGCATGACAATAATTTCAATCCCAATGGCTCTCAAGTAAGGAGGGAACACAAAGCTAGTAGGTGATCTCATGGGAGGAGGGAATCTATGCCAAGTCTTCTAAAACCTTTCATTTAAGTCATGCATTATTTCTTTGGACCCCCTTTTTATCATGTTGAGCTAATGTATGAGAGAGGCATGGTCACTTTAATTTCCAAATTTGGAAGTCAACAACACTCCAAACTCATCCCATGTTGTGATGCATCCACCTTATAGAGTCCTATACCAATCAAGAGCCTTTCCTTTAAGGAACATGGCAAGGAGTCTAATGGTAATGTTCTCTCAAACAGTATTGTGGAAACTATAAAAGCTAGAAACATTCTTAATGTGCTCACTAGGTGTAACATGACTCTCACCATTGAATGTGGGGTACACATTTCATGGCATTAAGAGGAATGACATCATATACTTGAAGTTGAATTGGAATTTTACTATTGAAGGTAGGGAGAGCATGAGGTCTAGACATGTCTTCTTCTTCAAGATCTTCAAATTCTTCAACTTCTTCACTCTCTTTCTCTCTAGAAAAATCTACTTGTTCTTCAAAGGGAAGATTAGGCTATGGATACTAAACTTTAAGAGGAATTTTAGGCTGAATGGGTGGGATAATGGGATTGAATGTTCTACCAGAGGATGACCTAGTGAGAACCATTAATTATGAAGGCAAGTTTATAATAAAACAATGGTCTTGAACTAGATTTACCTTGAAGGAATCATCAAATACTAAGTAACACACCAATTTTTAGTTGATGTTATCAAGACTAGCATTCACCTTTGTTGGTTGAATATTTTGTCGACCAGCGTACTGATAAACAAAATAGGTCTGATCATCCAAAGTAGGAAGACTGGTCATCCAAATGTGTAGTTTTTACCACATCAAAAGGGGGCTAGTCTCTCCTCTCATCAAAGGGAGGTTCCCTATATATATATATATATATATATATATATATATATATATATATATATATAGAAAATAATACTCAAGGGTAGGACAAACCATCCATCTCTCTTTCTTTTGAGATGATGCATGTAAATCAAAGGAAAAACTCAAGGGAAATGATAGAAAACACTCCTCTTCTTTCAGAAGTACTATTCAAAAAACCACAAGAATACTCTTGGTAGTAAATGCAAAGTGTAACTGAGGGCGTAGTAACCAGCAAATTGAGATGCAGCACAAAGTCTCCACCTGAATTGCTCAAGAGTAAGATACAAAGGACAATGAGGGCACAAAGTCGTCCCAAGGTCCTTTACACAGAAATGAAAAGAAAACACACTGAAAGGCAATTATGGGGGTACAAAGTCTCTCCATAGTTGACTCTTCAGGATACCTTCCTGACTAATTTCACTAATCCTGCTTGTTGAATTAAAGGAACAGAAAATATATCAAGGAAAAAGACATAAGAATAGTTTCCCCAACAACAAAGATATCACAACACAAAGTCTAAAAAGTCACTTGCTTTCTTATTCCAATAACAAAATATGATCAACAAATTGAGCTCAAAGTCTCAAAAGTGCCTTTCAATTTGGGCAGTGTTTCATTTTGATTGTCAAAAAGAGATCCATTTACAATAGAAGAGAGTCCCTTATATAGCCTCTTCAAGAAGGACTCGAAAATAGTAACACATCATGTTGCATTGAAATCTGTTAAGAAGACAGGTCAGAACTTAGGAGCGTTTATCCATTTGATTTTATCAATGCAGAGAAACAAGTCATGTTATTGAAAGTTTGCAACTTTCAATGTCCACCTGGCGATCTGATCTTACCTTCATCGTTCCTTCTTTTTTGGTTAATTGAATTGGGTCTTAGATTCAATTTATTGTTCTATTCCTTCCTCACTTTTTACTGGTCTTGGCCTTAAATCTTGTGAATGCATTCAAGTCTATAGTTTCAAAGGATCAATATCTATTTTATGAGCTTTAAAATTAATGTTTGTGCACCCATCAATACGTTTTCAACGGCTAGTTCACTATCTTGAATTCGACGTCTTCGAGTGCATCACCCCTTGGTTCTTCTTTGGATTTTCTATTTCATGTCTTCCCAAAGGTAAGATGACCTTTCAACTTCAGGGAAGTGTCCTTCAATTTGGCAGCTGAGAGTCCCCTGCAAAGGCACCTGCCCTTTGGGGTCCTTTGGCAGCCTTTTCCTTAGCGGACTGTTTCTCGGGTTTTCCTGCAGACAATTCCTGCAGGTATTTTCCCCAGGCTTTCTCCGCGGGCAAATTCCCATGGACAAAAAGTCCACAGAAATTGTTCCATTTGAAATATCCATGAATTCCTTCAGGATTTCCTCCCATGACTTCTTTGAATTCTTTTAGACTTTTTGTTCGAAATAATTCCTTCGAACAAAAGTCTGAAAGAATTATGACTGTCTGCCTTAAACAAAATTTCCAAAAGAATTTACCTTTGCGGCCTTCTTCAAAAATGACTCTTACAAAGGGTGTTTTTGTCCACAAAGTGCCCTCTACAAGGGAACTTGTCCTTTGGGAGGCTTCTTTAAACTTTTTGAGTGAACTGCTTGGTTGAACCAAGCCGTTGAACCATTTGATTAAACCAAACGTTGAACCGCTCCGTTGAACCAAGGCAATGAACCACTTGGTTGAACCAAACATTGAACCAAGCTGATGAACCAAGCTTTGAACCAAAATGGTTCAAGCCGATGGTTCAATTTGATGGTTCATTTGAATGAACCAAGTAGATGAACTAAGTCGTTGAACCATTTGTTTGAACTAACCATTGAACCAAGTTTTGGTTCAACAGTTCAAATGAAGCCTTGAACCAACTAACGAACCATTTGATTGAACTAAAGGATGAAACAAAGCAGATGAACCACTCGAGTGAAACAAAGCATTGAACCACTTGATTGAACCAAGCCATTGAACCATGACTTTGATTGAACCTATCGTTGAACCAGAAGCGTTAAACCTTTTGTACTTTGAACTCGTTGAACCTTTGAACCAAAGTGGTTCAATGGTTCAATGGTTCAAGCCTTCTTTGCTTAGATGCTTGTCGATGAAGATTTTTTATTGAACCAAGGTACTAAAACAATCCTATAGAGTCTATAGAAATCAACCTATAAAGCGCATTGAACTTGGTCTGCAAAGTCCATAGATTTTCTCTTCCTACTGAGTTCGTAGATTCAAGCCTGTAGATTCCATAGAATTAAGCCTGCAAAGTCCGTAGATTTTTGAAAAATTGGAAAAATGAGGAATTTGAATGCCCAGGACAAATTTTGAAAAGGGAAGAGACAATTTTAGTTTGTAGGACCAAAATAGTTCAAATGTTGTCCCAAAAATGAGTGATATTTTTTTGGGGGACAACAGCTGGCTCCAGTTGGGGAACTTCTGTCAATTGTAAAAATAATTGAAAGGAGTAAAATCCAGAATCTCCAGTGTCTTCATGTGTACCAATGGGTTATGGAGTCATGCTACCTAGAAATGAAAGGCATCAAAAATAGAAACAAACAAAACAAAATTAAAAACTATACAAATATACATATATATAGATGTAATGATCTGATACTTCAAGATTTGAAGTGTTTCAGATGCTGCCCATTGTGAGGTAGAGAAAAGAGTGTGCCATCTTGATATTTTAGTAGAAAGCTATTTTCACCAATGTGCTAATGAATCATAAATGGGCCTCTCCAAAGGGAGTCAAACTTTCCATGCATCCCCTTTGGTTCTCTCCTTTTGTCCCATAGCTGGACTTGATCCCCAATCTGGAAATCATGATTTTTTGCCTTCTAGTCAAAGAGTTTCTTTACCAGACTTTGATGAGCAGAAATTCTATCCACCACCATGGTTCTCTATTCCTCCAGCTTAGTCAAGCACATGATTCTTTTATCAAGAAAACTTTTATATGTCTGATCTTTAATTGCCTTTGACAATTTCAAGGCTAGCAATTCTAAGGTGATTGGTATCTCAGCATTGATACCATAAAGAAGTTGAAAAGGAGACATACCAATTTCCCTCTTTGGTGTGATTCTATCTACCCATAGTGTGTCAACCAATGCTTTATGCCATGTTCTTTGATTGTCATCTGCTAGCTTCTTGATGATAGTTACCAGGTTCTTATTGTTGGATTTAGCTTGTCCATTCCCTTGTGGAAAATAATCAAAAGAGTGAGAGAGTATAATTCCATAATGGAAATAGAATTGTGTAATCTCTTGGGAGGTGAAACAAGCTGCATTGTCAATAATAATTTTGATTAGAACTCTAAACTTGGAAATGATATTCTCTTTGAGGAAGTTGCATACAACTTCTGAAGTAGCATGCTTAGTTGAGATTCCTTCTATCCACTTGGTGAAATAGTCAGTTACTGTAAGGACATAATCATGTCTAGCACTTTAAGATGGGTTTATAGTCCCAATAAAATCAAGTTCCCATTTCTGTAAAGGTTCTTCTATGATCACTGGCTTGAGGGGCATAGCAGCTAACTTGGGTCTTCAAACAAATTGCTGACAGAGTTCACATTTTCTCACCCACTTATGTGCATCTTGGAAAAGAGTTAGCCAGTAATACCTGGCTCACAAAATCTTGTGAGTAGTCACAAGAGGAGAAAAATGTCTTTCAAAGGCCAGATTTTAGAAAGATTTCTAAAGCTAGCTTTGTTTCTCTTTGTCTACACAACGAATGAATACTTTGTCTATGCTTCTCTTGTACAAGCCGTTGTCCCAAAGGACAAAATTGGTAGCTTTCAACTTGATAGTCCTCCTTTCTTTGTAAGACAAATGAGCAAGACATTCACCATAAGTAAGGAAATGAATGATACCTGAATACCACTCATTAGTAGTGGAGACAAAAAAGACTGTTGAAGTATCTTCCACTTCAATTTCTTCACGTTGTGTGTCTTTTGGCTTATTGTTAGCAATTAATTGGCATAGGCCTTTACCCTTGACCAGCTTTGTCGACTTGATGTCTAGATCAAACTCTTGGATCTTTGCAATCTAATTACCTCTTTTCATGCCAAACTCCTACTGAGTTAATATAGACTTGACTGTAGTGTCAAGAACTAAGGTAGTAGTCTGTGAATTCAGGATATAGAAGTGGAAATGTTTGACTACTTTCACCAACGCATAAGCATGCCTCTCTACATTTGAATACTTCATCTCATGGGTTTTGAGAGGGCAACTCATGAAAGAGATAGGAGATTCCATACCTTCCTTATCCTATTAAACAAGATTTGTTGACAAAGTGTGTTTAGACACATAGTTATATATGATGAAATCTTTGTTGTAATCTAGATAAACCAAGGTAGGGGCATGAGCAATGGTGGTTTTGATATCTTGAAATGCTGATTTACCTTCTTTAGTCTAGCTGAAGATGGTCTTCCCTTTCATCATGTTCACAATGTGTCTAGTCTTCTCAGCAAATTCAAGGATGAATCTTTATAAGAAATTCACCTTTTCAAAGAAAGAATGAACAATATTCTTACTTATAGTTAAATTAAGCTCTTGAATAGACTTGACTCTATCTGAGTCAATCTTTATGCCTTCTTTAGACATAATGTGTCCAAGGAGTTTCCCCTCTGTTACTCTAAAAATAGACTTTTTAGGATTCAAGGAAATACCATTCTGGCGGTAGCACTCCAGCACTTGTTGTAAGTGGCATACATGATCAGATCGATGCTTTGAAAAGATAGTCAAGTCATCAAGGTATACCATTATGAATTTACCAATCTCATCTTTGAAAGCTAGATCCATTACTCTCTGAAAGGTAGCACTAGCATTTATCAAGCCAAAAGACATTCTTCTATATGCAAATGTACCCCAAGGTGTGGTGAATGCAGTCTTGTGTTGGTTTGCTTCACCAACTTCAACTTGATTATATCTTGAGAAGCCATCCAACATTGATAACATTTCTGAACTTCTCACTATTTGAAACACTTGATCTATAATTGGTAAAGGATAATTATCCTTCAAAGATGCTTGATTCAGATTTTCGAAATCTACACAAATGTAAATTTTGCCATTCTTCTTCCTTATAGGCACTATGTTTGCAACCCATGTGGAATGATGGATTGAGAAGATGATTCTAGAATTTAACATTTTTTGCATCTCAGATAGAATAGTACCTGATATTTTTAGATTATACTGTCTACATTTTTGCTTCTATGGCATTGAGTCAGCCTTAAGAGGAATGTCATGGCAGATTTCATCTGGTCTGAGAGACTTCAAGTCTTCATAATAATATGCTAAGACATCCATGTATTGATGAAGCAAAGTGGTGAACTTGAATCTTTCTTCATTGGTGCAGCACTTACCAATGTTAACCATCTTGGGATTTTCTTCAGTGGTCAGATTCACTTGATCGAATCCCTGAGAAAAGCTTGAATCTGTTTGTTATTATTTGATGAATCTATCATGCTTGTCAAATAGATTCTCAAGAGAAACCAAGCCTTTGGGGATTTTGTTTTCTTTCAGCTGTAAGAACTCTTCATTTATATTTGAACTGGATTCAGAGGCTGATTCATTCTTTTGAGATTTACTGCCTCCAAAATGTAGTTGTTCAAAATTGTCTTTTCGTTCCAAGAAGGCAATGATTTGATGGTCATCATTGAATACTTGCCAATAATAAGCATTGTCAAGAACACTTGGTCTATAGACCAACTCAATAGTATACCTATCTTTTTGAAATCTAAATGAGCAATTAAGAGAGTTCCTAAAATAGCAAGTGCATCAGCTCTATCATTAGACTCTCTGGGTATAGCAAAAATGTTGAAAGCATCAAAGCTTTCAATTTGGTCTCAAATCAAGTTATGGTAGTGGCGTAATCTTTCATTCTTGGTTTGGAATAAGTTCCTCACTTGACAAACCACTAATTTAGCATCCTCTTTGGCATGAAAAAACTTGATGCCTTTTTCTTGAGCAGCCTTCATTCCCAGCAGCAAAGATTCATATTCAACTGTATTGTTAGTGTTGCTAAATTATAGTTTGTAAGATGAAGGAAACATATCTCCTTGAGGAGATATCAACACAATCTTGGCTCCCAAACTGGTAGAGGAACAACTACCATCAAATTCCAAAGTCCATATCTCATTTGATACTGATTTTTTTTTAGACTTTCCTTCATCAGAGATGGAGGATATTTCTTCATCTATATTGCAGCCTACTAGTTCTTTTGTTGTTCTAGTTGAACTGATTTCTGAGTTGACACTTTCAAAAATTATATTAGGTGTTTCATGTGATTCATCTGTAGATAGAAAATAGTTACCCATACCTGTGGAATCAAAAAAAATTGAGTTTTAGGGGCTGATGTTTGGGTGACCACATATTTTGCTTCCATTTCAAGGAGCAAACTCTTCATTACGCCTTGGACAGGGATCCTTGCCTTAGATAGATCCATGCTTAGTTCTCCTCCCATGCCCTTGAAAAAACTTTGTCCAAGCAAAATTCCATAAGATGCTAGGATGTCAGCCACCAAGATAGTCATCTTGATTCTCTTGTTTGAAAAGGCTGCAAATGCAAATTAGGCATCTTTGATTTGCCCCAGTAATGGTACTTGCTTGTTCTCCATGGAAAAACATCTCCCAAATGTCTTGGTCATTGTGAGACCCAGAGACTCAGCTACTTTAGTAGGCATGACATTATTAGATGCACCTGAGTCTATAATGCAATTACTCAGCTTGTGGCCATTAATTAATAAGGAAACATAAAAAGGTTCTATTTTTCTAGGAGCAGTTGGGGGAGTAATGACCAAATTATTTGGAATAAGTGTGTTCTTTGGAGAATTAGGAGTTACCTTTTTAGCTTTTTGTCCTATAGGGATGGTTTGGTTGTTGACATATTGGACCAAATTATTCAATTGATCAGGTTTGGACAACAAAGATTCAAATTTAAATATTTGTATTTTTGTCTTTTTGACATGATCGATTATGTCAAGTGGCTGAAATGAGCTAGGTATAGAGAAAGGTACTTTAAATTTTTGAGTTTTAGGAGGGATGGGAAGTGGGCTGGTTTGTGAATTTGAATTATAAGGGGAAAGTGAAATTGATGTATTTGCCTTTTGGGTGATTACCAGATCCTTTGACTAAAAAGGCAGAATGGTTCCACGCTTAACAATTGTGACTGTTGCCTATGGTTACTCTTCTATCTTCCCTTTATCAGCTCACTGGACTGATTGGTTCTTAGATCTAGTAAGCACTGCATATGATCCATCAAAGGCTTCTCCTTTGTTTCCAAGTTCATCCTGATAGTTCAAGAAACCAATGTGGGAGTCGCCAATTGATTCTTCTTAATTTTTTTCAAGGAATCAGCATCATTTTCTTGATTCAATTCAGGTTGGAAAGAGAACTCTAATTCTACTTCGAGAGATATCCCATTGATGAATTGGTTGGAGGAGTTTCCAGGGCAAGCTTCCCTTGTGGGGGAGGAAGGCAATTCTGTTGCCCTTGATTCTTGGCAGCATTGCCCTGATATGACTGATTTAGGAATGTCCTTCTATATGAAGGAGCAGAAGACATTCCTTGAGCCATTTGCTTTTTGAGAGCAAGCAACTCATTTGCCAATTTTTGCACCATTGGATCTGTGGTACTTGTAGATGAATATTTAGAAGATGATGGAGCTCTATTTCTATTTGGATCTCTTCTTATCTTCCCTGCTAAGATGAGATCATCTTCTACCTTAGTGGCCAAATGTTGAGCTACAGCAAGATCTATTTGACCAGCACGTCTCAAGAGAAAACTTACTTCAGGTAACTAAGAATTAATGAAAAAGCATTTGAGATTCTCAGCTGTAGGTTGAATCATTATAGGAATTCTATTTCTCAGTTTATCAAATTTGGCTATGAAGTCTCTCATAGGCTCATAAGGCTCTTTCTTCATCTGTGTAAGTTGAGCCATAAGTGCATGTGCATCTTTTGCAAGTTTGAATCTAGCTTCAAACTTATCTTTGAGAGCATTCTAATCAGTCACTGACCGAGCTTGTAGATGATAAAACCAATCTATAACAGCACCTTGTAGTGTCTCTACAAAAAGCCTGACTGCTACATCTTCAAATTCTACTCCGATTACTCCACAAGCTATGTTGAAGGCTACAATGTGTTCATCAGGATGAACTTTCCCATCACCATAGAATTTGAGAAAATTCTTCCTTGAACTATGTGGAAGCTCATGTAGAGGTGGAGTAAGATTGAGAGGACCAAAATCATTACCCTAGGGGCCTTGAACTTCCATTGTAGGATTATGAAAAGGAGGGATAACAAATCTTAGAGGGGTAATTATTGGCAAAGCTTTATCAACAACAGAAGTAGATACTTCATCTGGTAATGGAGATCTGACTTTAGTAGGAGGAAAGCTCTTGGTTCATTGGAGACGAGATGGTGAAGGAAACAAATCAAAATCACTTTGCTATACCAACTTGAATACAGGGTCAATGATACCTTTAGCCCTTTGGCTTCATGTATACCTTGAATCTGCCAGATTGTGAAACAAAATTGGAAAAGAATTGACCTTGCTTCAGTTAAAGCTTGAGGCTTTTAAACTGTGTGTTCTTTCCCAGTTAGTGTGGAGGTGAATGGATAGATTATAAATGGATAATGGATTTTAATCCCCAGCAGAGTCACCAAAAATTGTTGGTTGAATATTTTGTCGATTAGCGTACTAATAAATAAAATAGGTCTGACTAGCCAAAGTAAGAATATTGGTCATCCAAATGTGTAGTTTTTAAAACATCAAAAGGGGACTAGTCTCTCCTCTCATCAAGGGGAGGTTCCCTATATATATATATGTATATATAGAAAATAATACTCAAGGGTAGGACAAACCATCCATCTCTCTTTCTTTTGAGATGATGCATGCAAATCAAAGGAAAAACTCAAGGGAAATAATAGACAACACTCCTCTTCTTTTAGAATTACTATTTAGCAAACCACAAGAATACTCCTAGTAGTAAATGCAAAGTGTAACTAAGGGTGTAGTAACTAGAAAATTGAGATGCAGCACAAAGTCTCCACCTGAATTACTCAAGAGTAAGATATGAAGGACAATGAGGGCACAAAGTCATCCCAAGGTCCTTTTCATAGAAATGAAAAGAAAACACACTGAAAGGCAATTATGGAGGCACAAAGTCTCTTCATATTTGACTCTTCAGAACACCTTCCTAACTAATTTCACTAATCCTGCTTGTTGAATTAAAGGAACAGAAAATATATCAAGGAAAAAGACATAAGAATAGTTTCCCCAATAACAAAGATATCATAGCACAAAGTCTGAAAAGTCACTTGCTTTCTTATTCCAACAACAAAATATGATCAACAAACTAAGCTCAAAGTCTCAGAAGTGCCTTTCAATTTGGGCAGAGTTTCATTCTGATTGTCAAAAAGAGATCCATTTACAATAGAAGAGAGTCCCTTATATAGCCTCTTCAAGAAGGACTCAGGAATAGTAACACATCATGTTGCATTGAAATATAATAAGAAGACAGGCTGGAACTTAGGAGCGTTTACCCACTTGATTTTATCAATGTAGAGAAACAAGTCACACAATTGAAAGTTTGCAACTTTCAATGTCCACCTGGCGATCTAATCTTACCTTCATCGTTCCTTCTTTTTTGGTTAATTAAATCGGGTCCTGGATTCAATTTACTATTTTGTTCCTTCCTCGCTTTCTATTGGTCTTGGCCTTAAAGCCTATGAATGCATTCGAGTCTATAGTTTCAAAGGATCAATGGCTATTTTATGAGATTTAAAATTGACATTTGCACACCCATCAATATGTTTTCAACAGCTTGTTCGTTGTCTTGAATTTGACGTCTTCAGGTGCATCACCCCTTGGTTCTTCTTTGGCTTTTCTATTTCATGTCTTCTCAAAGGGAAGATGACCTTTCAACTTCAGGAAAGTGTCCTTCAATTTGGCATCTGAGAGTCCTCCGCAAGGGCACTTGCCCTTCAGGGTCCTTCGGCAACCTTTTCCATAGCGAAGTATTTCTCGGGTTTTCCTGCAGATAATTCCTGCGGGTATTTTCTCTAGGCTTTCTCCGCTGGCAAATTCCCAAGGATGAAAAGTTTGTGGAAATTGTTCTATTTGAAATATCCATGAATTTCTTCAGGATTTCCTCCCGCAACTTCTCTGAATTCTTTCAGACTTTTTGTCTAAAAGAATTACTTTGGATAAAAGTCTGAAAGAATTATGACTGTCTGCCTTAAACAAAAATTTTGGAAGAATTTACCTTTGCAGACTTTTTTGAAAATGACCCTTCCGAAGGGTGTTTTTGTCAACCAAGTGCCCTCCGCAAGGGTACTTGTCCTTTGGGAGGCTTCTTTGAACTTTCTGAGTGAACCGCTTGGTTGAACCAAGCCATTGAACCATTTGATTGAACCAAATGTTGAACCGCTCCGTTGAACCAAATGTTAAACCAAGGCAATGAACTGCTTAGTTGAACCAAACATTGAACCAAGCCGATGAACCAAGATTTGAACCAAAATGGTTCAAGCTGATGGTTCAAGTCGATGGTTCAATTGAATGAACCAAGTGGATGAACTAAGTCATTGAACCATTTGTTTGAACCAACCGTTGAACCAAGTTTTGGTTCAACGGTTCAAATGAAGCCTTGAACCAATTGACGAACCATTTGATTGAACCAAAGGATGAACCAAAGAATTGAAACAAAGTGGATGAACCACCCAAGTGAAAGAAAGTATTGAACTACTTGGTTGAACCAAGCCATTGAACCGTTCCTTTGATTGAACCCGTCATTGAACTGGAAGCGTTGAACCTTTTGTACTTTGAACTTATTGAACATTTGAACCAAAGTGGTTCAATGGTTCAACAGTTCAAGCCTTCTTTGCTTAGATGCTTGAAGATGAAGATTTTTTATTGAACCAAGGTACTGAAACAATCCTGCAGAGTCTATAGAAATCAAGTCTATATAAATCAACCTGTAAAGCCCATTGAACTTGGTCTGTAGAGTCTGTAGATTTTCTCTTCCTGCTGAGTCCATAGATTCAAGCCTGTAGATTCTATAGATTTAAGCCTGTAAAGTTCGTAGATTTTTGAGAAACTTGAAAAATGAGGAATTTGAATGCCCAGGACAAATTTTGAAAAGGGAAGAGACAATTTTGGTCTGTAGGACCAAAATAGTTCAAATGTTGTCCCAAAAATGAGTGATATTTTTTTAGGGGACAACAACCTTGACAAGTTGTCTTGAATAAAATGGGTCTCATCAAGCATTCTAAAACTGTTGTCACCAAATATTGCACCCTAGATTAATTTTTTCAAGCTTCTTCTAGATTTAGGCAACATGGGAACATTTCCAGGTATGTGGGTGTACCTATATTGGAAATGAGCCTCTAGATTTAGGGGCTAGCTCCCTGAATATATATTGAAATGTTTTTACCTTTGCCAACTAATTACTTATGGGGAAAAGAGTTAGATATTGCATGAATTAAACCTACTCTAAAAGAGGTGATGCACTAAATGTTCAAAGATCCACTTTCAAGATTGAACTCATTAACACACTAATAAAATATGAATAGAACTAATGCAGTGTCTACAATGGTTTCTAAGCAATAATGATTCACCTAGAGTTCAATTTTATGGACATAGGCTAGATGGAAATGAGGGTAAGGCTTGATTGGAAGCACTTATAGTCAACTATCCACTCTATACCTGAGACATTAACCTGAAGACATGCTAGATGACCTGCAATAAAAGTTTATTAGCATATAGGTTGAACTTGGACCTACAAAGGGAAGATGAAAACCACTTTTGAATATCAAACAAATGCAAAACACTAAGCACATATTAGTAAACAACTACAAAATACTCTATTCATTACACCAAGAGGTACAAATAAAATTTATGACAAAGTCTAGTTGTACTAGCCTAAGAGATGATTAACAATAGCTCAAAAGCTATATTTATAGAAGAAAGGGCCTTTAGAGAGAGATATTTTAGTTTTAAAAGAGGAATCAATGAGCTCAACTCCATTTGAAATGTAAATACAATTGCCTTTACATTTATGCTCATTAAAACTTCATGATTGATCTAAGTTAATTCAAGTGGATGCATAGTTACATTATTCCCCCATTGATGTTCCCTGATGGTTGAAATAGTGGAATCAAGTTGTTCCAAGCTAGTTCCTAGCATCAATATAGTTACAACCATCAGATCAATCTGTTAGAGATTTATCCAAGTGTTAATTGTTCTTCACTAGTTCATTGTGGCATGCAAAATGGGAGAGAAAGGGTCCTTTTCATGTAATTGGTCCTAAAGATAAAACCATTGGAGTCTACATGTATGCATTTCTATCATCATTTGAAATGTTATCTCTTTTTCAAATTGAATCATGTTAGAACTCATCCCCATGTTCATAGGTCCACTATAGATAGAAAACCAATCTTAGACTATTGGTTTTCCTATAGTCATTATGTCAATACAGACCTATAGACTATATAACCCCCTTTCTTGATTATATTAGGTCCAAAATAGACCCATTTTATCTTTGTTGGAACTGAGAGTTTACCATATTCATAGTTCTTTCTTTTAAAAAAGGTTAACACAATCATAGAATGAACCTTGCATGACACAAACCCTTGAGCTAGAGGTCCATATTGAGCTTTAATGGTGGTCCTTCTATGTCCTTTAACTAGACTACATCAATGCATCCCTTTAATGGCATTTAGCTGAGCTCTAATGGTGATGGGATGACCCATGTAAGACCTTTTTTACCTTGGTCAAAAATTTCTCCTTTAGTTCAACTTTATCCATCAAAAATTATTCAAGGTAATCAAAATGATCCAACCTATCTTTTTTCCCATTGGCCTCACAGACCCCCATCGTCAAATCTTGAATTTTTTACCTCCTATGCACCATTGATCTCCTTGATATAAATGAACTTAATATATTTATTTCCTACCATGAAGATCCTTTGACAAGTTGACTATCATTTGCATTATTGGATCAAGATGTATGAGTGAATGCTAGATGTAGATCTCATTAGGCCCACTTTCCTTTTAGTCGAGCTCTCATCATTAGATCATCAATATGATTGAATATTGATCATTAATCTAGATTGGACCCATTTTCTTATCAGTGATCACACACCATTGGATCATCTGCTCAGTGAACCTACACTGTAGGATCTCATCCAACTTGTAGCTCTTTAAAGGAATTTAACCCAAGAACCTTTTGACATGTTTAACCATGATATGAATCACTAGATCTCATGTGTTAGTATGTGAACTCACATAGACCATTATATCATGATCAAATTTAAACCTTTTAAGGAATTTTAAACCCAAATAGTTACTTCATAGAGATCAAACTTGATGTTAGGGCGAATGTCTTATGTTATAGGTCCAACTTTGAACACTCATAACTTGAGCTAGGAAGCTCGTATGAACTTGAAATTTGTAGATCATGTTCATGACATGAACTCCATGGTGCTATAATATTTTAGCTCGCGAGGGTTTCTAAGGTGCATTTATCAAATGCACAAGTGAAATGGTCTATTCATTTTTGGATGATGTCTTTATGATGACCTGATTCACTTAAGCTTGTGCTTGAGCTACTACTTGATATTTGAAAGCTTGAATGAACTTCTTGAGGCCTGTGGATACTCTTTCTATGATACTAACTACTTGGACACCATGAAAACTTGCCACTTGCATATATGACTCTAAAATTATCCCTAAGACACCAAATAACATAAGGAACAAGCTAGACTATGACCAAAGTTAGAATGGCATATAAAATGACATCAAATGCACTACAACATACCCTATGACATTGTAAAAATCTTATAATATTATAACTATAGGGGGTTGACCCATTTTTTCCTATGGTAAAAATGGTCAACATGGACCATAATCCTTTGAATTTTATGATTGTTTCCATTTGAGGTCTCCATGTGGGGTGATTATGTGTAATCAAAGGCCCACAATGGTCAAAACTAGAAGTAGAAGCCATGCTAACAATCACTAAAGAGAAAAAAGAATGCAAAGGTTGCACAAAATTGATACCAAGACAACCCCACAAAAGATTGTATTATAGGGCCCCCCCCCCCCCCCAAATTTTGTCACTTTATAAAATAGTGCATTTTTATGATTTAATGACCCTGACAAATAGAGAATTGAAAAACACTCACTTTTGAAAAACATAAAACTCAAATTTGAGTTATGGTTCAAAAGATACAAGTGTTATGATTTCCCACAAAAGTGGGTCAAAATAATTTTAAAACACTACAAACTAGTTTTAGTGACCAAAATGAAAAGGAACATAGTCATGCAACTACCCGTTGAAAGGTGGCCCCTATACACGTGAAAGTGAGATTGACTTCCTCTTAAAGAAAAAATACATGTAAAAGGAAATAATGAATTAAAAATATTTTTTTGAGAGGAAAGAATATGGGTTACTATTATTTTGGGCTCATATCTCATCAAGAACCTTAGATCTAATCTTCAACTCCTTTGATATTTTAGCAACAGAAAACAAGCTCCATTCCAAAGCACCTTAGCATAAAATTTTAATGCCAAGGTCAAATGCCTTAGTATATCTTTGATGCAATAGATTTAACACCAAAAAAAAAATCTAAAAATGATGCCAATGCTGGTAATTTCAACACTGATAAAGGTTGATGCCAAAATATATCTTCAAAATGCCAAGGTTAGGAATAAATGAGCAAAAAAAATGACAAGCTACAATGTTTAACACAGGTTTTCAAAATTGAAAATTCAATGTAGACCTCCAATAGACCTTCCAAAGTTAAGGTAGCTGAGATCACCTTTCAATGAGATCTAACGTAGTAAAAAAAACTTTCTTTTGCTGATCCAACACAACAAATCCTCAAAACAAGAGATGATGCCAAGCTACAAAATTTAGCATCTAGTTTCAAAGCAAGATGCAATGTCACATTAGATATCTATCAAGCATCTATACATTTGAATTTAATGCCAATATATTTGCCAATATCCAAGTAAATAGAAAAAAAATCTCAATGCCTTATGCACTATGCCTCATTTAGTAACATATCTCAGTTAAAAAGAACATAAATTTTTTCCAATGCCTATCACAACGTGCCAAGATGAGGAAAAAATGCCATAAATTTAGAAGTGCCTCATATAGATCCTCAACACCTTGCTACAAATAGGTCTTTCAATGCATATGATTCAAAAACCAACATAATTTTGAAAAAATCTAAGGAAGCTTAGCATAAAAAATATATCAAAAGCACTTTAATTCCAAGTTATGAGAAATTCAAACTACTGCTCTTAATCTCTTAGCTTAAGACATGCAATAAAATAAATCTTAGACCAAAATAAAGGTGTTAAGCTTAGATCTAAAGTAAACAAAGAGACAAATCTAATGCCTAACCTCTCTTAAATCTAATATGCCAAGCTTCTTCTCTTTCACTACCTCAAAACAATGAAAAGCTTCAAAATCTTTCAAATGTCTGAAAAGAGGCACCAAAAGGCACCAAGATCTTCTCATCCATGTCTCTTCTACTCTTCCTCTATGTGACAAGGCAATAAGCACCAACAAGAGGGAAGTGGAATAAATTTCAATTCTTCTCTTTCACTACCTCAAAATAATGAAAAAGCTTCAAAATCTTCAAAAAGCCTAAAAAGAGGCACCAAAAAACACCAAAATCTTCTCATCCACGTATCTTCTATGCTTCCTCTCTGTGACAAGGGAAGAAGCACCGACAAGAGGGAAATGAAATAAAATTATTTGAATTGTAAGCTAATATATGATTGCAACTTCTTTAGGGTTTTGGTACCATGCTAGGAATGGTAAAGGCATTCCAACCCAATGAGTCTGAAGTGTTGGAAACAAAACATCACAAGGAAGTTGAAGATATGAAATGAAAAAAAAGGCAAATCATATACTATTCAGAAATGAATCATGTCAAAATCAAGTGATATGAAATGAAAAAACAAGGCAGATCATATACTATTCAAAAATGAAACATATCAAAAGCATGCTATTACAAATTAAGGCACTTACATAAATAGGCAAGGCAGAATACTAAACTAGCTAAGATGGCCAATGTGAGATAAAGCCTCACATAGGAAAAACTCACTACAAGATGAAAAATCTAGATAAGACACTAGCAAACATAAGTAAACACTTGACATACATATTATAAAAATTCCTCACAAAGCCAAGATGGGTAGTTTTAAATGAATGATGAACCATTAAAATATGAACTATCATATGCCAAATCTTTTGAAAAACATGATTAATAAAAACAACACATGTCAAAGAAGATCTCATAATACTATTATACAACTTCCTTCTTGTTTGTAATTGGCTCTTTCATGATAAACACTTATTGATTTCTCTCTTCTATGCCACCTCTCTCTGTCTCTTCCTCATTCTCTATATATTCTACCTCTTTGACATTGTAAAACATCCACAGATTGGTATGACAAAGCCTTGATGAATTGAATACTAATTTGCATTTAGAATAAATAATTAAAACTTATTTTATATTTTTCAAATCTTTTATTAAGTTTATGAACTAGTTTTGTTTTTGAATTACAAGTGATAGTTCCTTTCCTTAGATTCATCCATCTCTTGCATACCTTTGTGTGAGCAATCTACTTTCTACTAGGTCATATGATGTATAGTTGGAAACTCTGTGTGATTTTAAGTGTAAGGAGGATTATTAGGGTCTAATATCAGTCCTATTAGTCATCCACATTGAAAGCTACATTGAATTCTACCATCATATTGAAACATTATTGCTAGAAGAACCTTGGATTATTGAGATCAACTTTGAAGTTATTTTCCATAGTGCAAGTTCAAGTACGTAGTGGAGTTTACTTTGGTGCATCACCTCCATTAGAGTAGTTTTCAATATCTTTCTATCCATTTTCCTTCTAATCAAATAATAGGTTAGTGATTAATTTTAGGTGTTTTACATGGGAGCAAGCCCATGATCTATAGATTCACCTCTTAGAATTGTTACCCATAATTTATGAGGTGTTTTTAGGTTATAATAAATTTGAGGAGGCTTGAGTATCCCTCCTTAGGCTGAAAATTTGGGTGATAATAGTTCTATTACACTTGATGGGACTCATGGTCTAATAAGTTATCTAGGTTAGATGATTATCTTGATAAATTTAAAGTTGTAATAGATTCTTTCATGTAGTATCTGGTAACTCCAATAATTTTTGGCTCTTGGTTGTAGACTAGTGCCTCAATTTCATGCCTAAAGTAAACACAAGGTCCTCTACTAAAGGCATTCCTTTTGAGTTTTTAGAGATACCTTATTATTCAGTTAGATAAAATAGGTTTGTTAACACTCATCCATATCCAAATAAATATTTGGTTACTCGCATACATATAATAAGACTCTTGTTGGGCCCAATTTTAAAGATGGAAGCACCAAGAAACCTAACCTTTGTTTCTTTCAATGGCCACAACCCTCTATCATTTTCCCAATATGATGGAATTCCTATGGTAGCCCTCAAAAGTATTCCTTATTATATAAGATAGTTTACCATTACCCCTATTGATCATATAAGGAACATTTATAATTTTTACAACATACATAACATCACTGAAGAGAATGTAGCTATCAGGTTGTTGGTTTTTTTCTTCAAGGGTAATGCCCTTGATTGGTATGGTACTTTGGATCCTAATTCTATCACTTCATGAAACCAATTTGGTGATTCTTTGAAGAGGATATTTGAAGACAAAAGTGATCACTTATCCTTAACCAAGCAAATAACTACTATAAATAGGGACCCTCAAGAAGCCATACAAGATTTCAAAATACATGGGATAGGATCCCAATATTCATGAGGCATATATTAAATCATGCATTTCTTTATTATAATAAGGATTTAAATAGTAACATGTCCATGATGATTCAATCCATGGGAGGGGATACACTACCTAATGCCTATGTGATTGTTATGTTGAGAATTGCCTTTACAGGCTGGGAAGATCTATCCTAAACCCCCTTATGCCTTTATTTCTTGATGTGAAAACTCCTATGCCCTCTAATGTTCCCATCCCCACATCAATCATAATTAATCTACCTCTAATATTGAGTAAGTAAAATGATGTAGATGTGATAAATACTCTTAGATAATAGGTCCAAAATCTCAAAAGGTAACAATAATAGCAACAATGGAGATCTTACCAATGTTATTATCAACCAAATCAACCCTATTAGTCTTATCAAGCTAATAGACCATATTTTCAAGGCCATTCTCAAAGACAAGGATAGATAAATCAAGAAAGACAATCTACCTAAAAATCTTTAGTACCTAAAATTCTCCTTCTACCTAAAAATATTTATTACCTATCCAAAACAAGATTTTGAAAGATAATGGAGAGCATCTTCCATGGGATCAGCGTCATGACTCATCCACCTATGAAAATGAGACATTCAACCAATATTTTATGGCACAATGGGGAATAGTGCCTACTATGACTCAAGAAGAGATGCCTAGATGAGGGGAAATTAATGGAGAGAAGGCTCAATTAGAGGCTACCTTGGTGAACTACCTTTAATAAGATTCATGTGCAATCAATTACCAAGGGAGCTTAAACATAAACTCAAATCCTATAGTTACTAACACAAGGTCAAAGAGAAGAGTGATTGAAGAGGTACAAGGTATAAACAATGGTTCAAGCATTAACTCTCAATGATCCTAAGGGTAAGGTGTCAAATATAGTCCCTATGACTCAGGTAAATTAGAGATTTTAGAATGTTAAAGCTCCTCATATGCATCAAGTAACATAAGGTCTTGGTAGTTCTATGGCTACTAAAGGGCATGACAAGGTTGGTATCTCTCTTATGAACATTATTGAATAAATTAATAACGTTCATATAAGTATCCAAATATGGGACACATTGTTCATCCCTAGATAAAGAGATCTACTCCAAAATGAACTCTTGAATTTCAATACAACACCTATGCAACCTAGTGAAAGATGGGCAATTTCAACATATGCATTGAAGACTAATGATGGGAAGAAAACTAAAACTAAAAGAGAAGATAAACCTCCTCAATTATATCTCTATTATAATTGGATATTCATTGGTTAACAATTGCCTAATTGATATTGAAGCAAGCAATTCAGTCATACTAAAACAAGTATGTGATAAGCTAAATTTGAAGTATGAACTAAAATCCAAGGGTGTGTTACAATTAGATGGATCAACATCTAAAATAGATGGAATCATTAAATATTTACAACTAACTCTTTGTGCTTTTCCTACATTATCTATATCTCAATATATTGTAGTTGTAGATGTACCACCTCACTTTGCTCTTTGTTTGTCAAGGGAATTCACTACTAAGATTGGGGTAATTGACTTTTGATTGGTCCTATATGGAACTTAGGACTAGGTATGGTGCTAAATTTTTAATTAATTTTGAACCTTTATAAAAATTTCATGTGGAACCTTATGTAGCAAACACATCTAACATGAATTGTACTATTATTGATGGTGTATACCATCCAAATGACCAAGAGACTATTGCACCTCTTGATGGTATACCTGATATTTTTCTAGATGAATATGGTACTGAGAACGATGAGTTTGATCCTTTTAATCAAATTGGATAAATTGGTCTAAGATTATATTGTATGTATAAATAAGGAGCAACAATACTAGCCCTTTCAAAGCCCAATGAATCTTAAGAAGGAATGTGGCAATTGTTCTTTGATGATTTAAGGACAAAAAATAGAGTAATGGTAGGTATAATGCTTGTTTCTCCTTCCAAGGAGAAATTATTTTATACTATTAGGTTTCAATTTGGTTTGCCTCCAATGCAATATAATATGATGGACTTGTTCATGGCCTCCAATGGGTGAGGAAGAAAGGCATAAATTAATTGCAAGTGTATGGTGATAGTGAACTAGTAGTATAGTAGTTAGAGGGTAAAATGATAACAAAAATCCATTGTTAAAGGCATAAAACCATAGGATTTGGGACCTCATTGAATAATTTGAGGCCTTTAACTTGAAATTATCCCTAAGAGAAAAAAACTGATATGTTGGTAGATTGGTAGTAGTGGGGGTTCATTATGACATCCCAAATGATGTGAAAAGTGGGAGACATCAATCACGTGTCAAATTATTGGTTAGACCATCTATCTTAGATAACAATTCAAGTTGTAAAGTCTTTGATAATGAAAATTATATTGCATCTTTTATATGTGAAGAATTTGAGTTCCCACAAATAATTAGGCCAAATTTTAACAACAATATGGTGACCAAATAATGTAGTTGCAGTCTAACAATCTCTCTAAAGGATTTGTGACCCTTGAAATCATCTTCAATGAATAAGATCAAATGAGAAAAGAGAATGTAGGTATGTATTCAAGTGAGTAATATTTTGAAATAGTGGTTATCTTGAAAGATAAACTCCTCAAGCTGGGAAAGGTATGCAATAAGGCTAACAGGGCTAATTTTATTGAATTATGTAGATAATTTTTAGACGTCTTTGCATAGAGTATGGTGATATTAAGGGATTTTAACCTATTTTAGTTTAAAACACCATTAAGTTTCACCTAAGTAAAAAACTAGTGAGACAAAATCAAAGACCCATAAATCCCAAGGTTAAAGTTTTGATGAAGAAGGAACTAATCAAGTTGATTGAATCAAACATCATCTTCCCTATTAAGCACTCTTTATGGGTTGCTAATCTAGTCCCTATGAGGAAGAAGAGTGGGGAAATCAGATTATGTGTATATTTTAGGGATTTAAATAGGGTATATTTTAAGTATAATCATGCTCTACCTTCAATTGAGGAAATACTTCAAATGGTTGCAGGGTTTGAACATTTCTCCCTTTTGGATGGGTATTCTAATTATAACCAAGTTTTGGTTAAAGAAAAGGACCAATATAAAATTTCCTTTACAAATAAATGGGGCACCTATTCCTAAAATAAGATGCCTTTTGTACTATCTAATTTAGGAGCTACATTTTAAGGGGCCATGGACATGGCTTTCCAAGGTATGATTAACAAGGTGGTGCTAGTACACCTTGATGATATCACTATTTTGTCAAATGATTCTAGTGACCATTTAGCTCATCTAAGACTAATTTTTCAAAGGTGCATGTAATTTGGGATATCTTTGAGACCCAAAAATGTGTTTTTATAGTCCATGAGGGTAAGCTACTAGAACACATTATCTCAAAGGAAGGGCTTACCATAGACCCTGAAAGGGTGAAAGCTATCTTGGACTTGTCTCTACCATTGCATAGGAATGGAATGTAAAATTTTCTTAGAAAGATAAAATTAATTAAAAGTTTTATACCTAGTTTTTTTAACCTTGTAAAACCCTTAACAACCATGTTAAAGAATCATCAAACATTCATCTAGACTAAAGAAGGAAGAAGCAATTTTGAGGCTCTAAAGTAAGATATACCACAAGCACCCACCTTGATTAACCTTGACTTTAAAAGGACTTATTTTTGTATGCTTTCTCCAATATTGACACCATATCTATGATGTTAATGCAATAAAACAATCAAGGTGTTGATCATCCCATTACATTATTTAGTCAAAGGCTTGAAGGCTACGAAGAGAAGTACACTTTTATAGAGAAAAAAGTTTTAGTAGTCCTAAGAAGCTTGAAAAAGTTCAAACATATGGTCTCAAAAAATAATATACACATTATGGTATCCCACCCAAGTTTCAAATACTTCCTTCTCAATAAGGACTTGAATGATAAGAGGGCAGGTTGGATTACCAAAGTGATGGAATATGATGTAGAGATTAAGGTCACCAAACTAGTAAGAGGGAAAGGCCTATCTGAGAACTTAGAATGGGAAATTTAAGATAATAAATAAATAGCCTTGATGATACAATATGAACCATAAGTAACAACACCTTCACATACTCAAAGTTGGCTACAATACATGATAAGGTTTTTGCAAACAGGTGAGTGCCCAACCATCTTAGATTACTCACAAAGAAGGTACTTTAGGCTTTAATATATACCTTATGTTCTTGTAGATGGGGTCATTTTTAGGAAAGTTATTAATGGTATGTTTCTTAGATGTGTTGATCTTGAGAAAATAGGCAAAATTTTGGAGCAATTCCATGATGGGCCTATAGGAAGCCACTTTTCTCCCAACACTACAACAATAAAGATAATGAGGGAGGTTAATATTTGCCAAGCCTCTTCAAGGACTCCTATGTATGGGTAAGAAGGTGTGTGAAGTGTGATTTATTCACTAGAAAAAAAAGTTAAAAACCTTACCTCTCAAGCCCATCTAAGTTGACTAACCATTCATGCAATTGGGGCTTGATTTCATAGGCATGATTAAGAATCCCTTAAGTGCAGGTCATAAATAGATACTGATAGCCATCAATTATATTAAAAGGTGGGTAGAGGCAATATCCCTTAAATAATCTAATGAAAAATAAATCCTTCATTTCTATGAGAGCATAGTGACTAAGTTTGGAGCACCATCAACCATTATATCTAATAATGTATTAGCATTCATGGGTGTAAAGACAAGTGAGTGGGAAAATGAACATGGCATATACCTAAGTACCTCCTCTAATTATTACCCCCAAGGGAATGGACTTGTAAAGTCTAGAAATAAAAACTTGATCAATATCATTAAGAGGATGATTGATGACAATAAAAGGACTTGGTATATAAGGTTGAGGACAGCCTTACGAGCTGATAGAGGCACTCCTAAGAGGGATGTGGGTAACTTACCATACATGCTTGTGTATGGTAGAGAAGCCAAATTACCTATTTACCTTGAGATACCTACTTTGGAGTTATCACATCAACTAGAACTAATGGAGAATGCCCTATGGAGATGAGGATGGCATAATTATTGGAACTATAGGAGAAGAGAGATGAATCCATATACACTTTCGAGTACGACCAAGCCAAAATGAAGAAAGCCTTTGATAAGAGAGATAATGCAATAAATTTCCAAGAAGGTGATCTTGTTTTAAATTGGGATGAAGACAAGGCCAAACCTGAAAAACACATAAAATTGGATACATTATGGAGTGGTCCTTATATGAGCATTGGATGAAAAGAACACAATGCCTTCCACATATCAACACTCAATGGAGAAGAACTAAGTATTCCAATCAATGGGTAACACTTGAATCCTTGTTACTAAGGTTATTTTATTTTTTTGTACATATTTTTATGGTGTGTTTGCTTTCCATAAGTGCCTAGCACAATATTTTATGTGATTCTGTTATTGTGTGGTTTTCCCTAAATGTCTTTAGCATGTTGTGTTATTTCTTGTTGTGTGGTGTGGTATGAGTTTGAAACTTAAAGAGATATCAATTTTAGTTTTCAGCATGAGAGTGACTCCATTTCCCAATGGGAGAATAAGGCTACTGATTGGTCAACATTATAGACATGCTACCCCTATGAATTGCAAATTTGTTAACCATTTTTGACCCCTAGGTTAAAAAAATCAACCCTTATAATTTGAAACTTATTTCATAAGGATTATAAAGCTCTTAGATGGTCACCTTGGTCTTGTAATGTTCTTCAAGTGGTCAATTGAATCCTTATTTATTAGTGTTTAGGGTTTTGATCTCTTCATGGACTTATATAGTTTTCAAAGATCATTCATGAAAAAATGTTGATTGTCCATGTGTGTTCAAAGTCATGTCATTGTGATGAGTCACCATATAAGTTTTAATGTTACCTTTGAGGTCATATAATGAAGCATTAGTCTTCCACCATATTTTTCAATACACTCTAAAGTCTATTAAGTCACTTCTTAAGAAAAATTTGAGGAATTGCATGTACTTTTCAAAAATACAAGCACCTCAAGAGAATTTATAATGTGCATGGTGTCAAGAGGTGGTCAGATAATAGTCAGCATCAGAAAACTTTGTAGTCTAACATCCAAAGATAGATAATAATTCAAAAGAAGGTAATTTTTAATCACTTATACAAATATGAGGGTCTACCTTAAAGTGAAAATGTGTATAAGAGTGTCTTTTCAGATTAATCAAGTCATTCACATGTAAAATAGGCTTGCATAGGTGTAGAAAGGTCAACAAATGTAGAAAACTAGTCATAAGCTCAATCAAGATCTTCACAAACACAGGACTGCCAAAGGTTTATACTTGATTTATGAACATACATAAGAGTTGGTTAAAATTATCCTAGGAATATGAGGGACCCCTCATGGGATTAATATTAATTAAGAGAGTTTAGGGTTTAATGGGGTTAAGTTGTATGAATCATTGTTAACAAGATAGGTAGTCAAAAACCCTAAATAAACCCCATAAGAATGATTATATGCAAAATTCATGAAATTTAGAGCTCATTAGATAATGATAAGTATTTTTGAGGATATATGTGGGCCTATACAACCATCTCACATTTGTATCCATCAAATTCACATGTGTGAATAATCAGGGATCAAGAGGAGCCCCTATGAGGGAAAATTTATAGGTTACACTTGAATTTTTAGAGGATTTGATAAGGTTCAATGTATACAAGTGATGGTTAAAATATTTACAACATATTTTCATCTCACTAAAATCTCCCCAACATGACTGGTCACTCTGTACTAGTCCTCCAATTAGCATTCATGTTCCCATCTTGAGGATGGGTTACCTGCCCAAAATGGTTTCAAAAGATCCTATATTGCATTTTCAAAGTCATGAAGATCATTACCTCATAATAAATGTAATGATTCAATGTATAAATTATCTCAAGGTGGAAATTATCAAATATGTATCATGTGAAGGCTTAAATAATCAAAAATGCAAACCTACATGTCTATAGACCTGTAGGTCTCTTTTTCATGAGAGATACAAGAAATGTGTATTCAAATATTAGAGTTTGAAGGAATAAATGGTGAAGTAAATGTAGTGCCTATACACTTGGATAATTTAAATATTATTGGAGAAAGTGTGTCCTCAAAACCCAATGCTCAAGATACCCCAATGACACCTACAGGGAGAATGGTAAAATTTGAGTAGTTTGAGGTCTTAAATCAATATGAAAAACATCTAAAAATGTACATATGAGATAAAGATAAAAAGGATACCTATCTAGTTTGATTCAAAACCTCATAGTGTTCTAATTAGATGACCAAAATCATTGAGAAAGTGAAAAACCCAAACAAGCCTATTACAGGCAGAGTAAAAGGAAGCACACATGTATTGTCAAGTAGATGAAAATTCTAAAAAGTGTGTAGATGGATAAATTTTATTATGAATTAACCTTAAATTATGTTTAAATACTATCTATTTTTCAATAATCTATTTGAATAATACCAAATTTCAAATCTTAATATTCAAGAGACTTTCAACCCATCACCTACAAGCCTATGTGAGAGCATGAGAGAGAATTGAATGCAATGTGTGCATTGAATTTAGGGATCAAGTGAATAATAAATTAAATGGATTCACTAGAGTTAAAATAGGATCTAATCAAATATTAGAGAGAGTTATCAAAGTAAAATCACCTTAACCCCTATAGTCACATAGTCAAGAATAACATAGTCAGGCTTGTATAGTCTTGATGAGAGAGGTACCTATTTGGTTTGGAAGACAAAGGTATGTGGAAAGTAAAAAATCACATGGAAATGATTATATAATAATACATGACTCCATATGATCTTCAAATTCAAGAAAAATAATGTCAAGGTTGATAGATCTGTTTAGGCTTAGTAATCCTAAACCCACACATACAGACATGTGTGTAAGGTTGTGAAAAAAATGGTTTGTTGAAGGTTATATGGGAACCTAAAAACACTAACAAGTTTCATAGTGGTGGCATAGACCCTAGAGGGGAATCCATAGGCAAATAAATACAATAAAAGTGAAAATTTGGCCTATAAGACCTTCTCGAGCCCTTCTAAATGCAAGTTACATTTCAAGATAGATGTTCGTTTGCTCAGTGTGACCCTGTCCATGTGCATGGAGTATAATGGTTTTTAGGGATGGTGAAGGGGTATCCATACTCCAATCTTGTGACATCATGAATTATTTTAAGTCCCTAACATGTATGAACAATTGTTAAGATGGAAGAACACTCCTAAATGATAAGTAGGAATCTAAGGAGCACCTTCTTAAGCTCAAAATTATACTAAAAAACTACATGGGATCTTGATCACCTAGGGATATTTGAAGACACTTGTGCACTTTAATTTTTTGTAATTCATTTAAGAGTTAAGGACCTAGGGTATATGAATAATAGTTAAGAATCTAAACCACTTTAAACCCTCCTAAAACCCTAATAGTAACACAGTGAGAGAGATTAGCTTACTAAGTGCCTAAAATCATTTGGATTGCTTTTGAATCTACCTAAACATAAATCCTCACTCTAAGAAGGATCTCATCATGAAGTTTGTTTGTACTTGCACCTATATGGACACATTAAATACTATGTTTTTATGAGGTTTTAGACTCAAAATAGGGGTTTTGAACTCATAGATAGATGTAAACCATTGGGGAAGATGGATTGAGGTGTTTTCCATCTCTGTAAGTACAAAAATACATACATCTGACCCTAGAAGTGTTCCTATAGTTTTGATTATTGAAGGCAGTGTGAAGAATGCTTATGAAAGACTAGGTTTTTTGGCCATTTCTTGGTTCACCTATCTACACAAGGTTTTAGAAGTAAAAATTTGACATGAAGAATTTTTACAGGGGCCTAAAAGTTCATCAAACACATATTTGTGGTTTCACATGTGTGGGATAAGTATGGAGCAAAATCTTAGTTTCTAGACTTAGAGACCTAATTGGAGAGATAAATAAGGTGAATAAGTGTACTTACACTTAATGGATGGTCATAAAATTTGGCATAGATATGTAAGGACATAATGGGTACTAAAAATATAATTAGTTCTCAAATATCATCTGTGTATACTTCTACACAAGGAGCTTTGTGTGTTTTCAGGGCTACAAGAAATTGAAGATAAATATAAGCTTTGGGTCAAATATGAAGTATTGGAGAGTGCTTGAGTATTCCAAAGGACTTGATTCAAGTATTTAAAGATATATATATATATATATATATATATATATATATATATATATATATGTATTTCATGAATATAGAGTACATTAATGAAGATTAACTCAAGTTTTTAGGTTTTTAAGCAAGGAGAGGCATAGTAGAACTAATGGGTTTCAAGACACCTAAGGAGCTATGTGATGATCACCACTAAAATGTCAGAATAGGAGGTCATCAAATTGATGAAATATGTCAAAAACAAAGGTAAAGGGAAGTTAATTATGAATTTATGATTAAGTAAATACATTTTTTATTCCTCATAAAGCCAAGATGGGTATTTTTGAATGAATGATGAACCATTAAAGAATGAAATCTCCTATGCCAACTCTTTTGAAAATGATTAATATAAATGAAACATGTCAAAGAAGATCCCATAATACTATTATATAAATTTATTATTATTTTTAACTAGCTCTTTCATGAGAAACACTTGTCAATTTCTCTCTTCTATGCCACCACTCTCTCTCTCTTCCTCATTCTCTATTTATGTTGCCCTTTTCGGCATTATAAAACATACACAAAATTAATATGGTGAAGCCTTGTTGAAGTGAATATAGATTTACCTTTGTAATAAATAATTAAAATTGATTTTGGATTTCTCAATTATTTCATTTAGTGTATGAATTAGTTTTGATGTTGAATAACAAGTGATAGTTCCTTTCCTTGTATTCATCTATCTCTTTCATACCTTTGTGTGAGCAATTTACTTTCTAAGAGGCTATATGATGTGTAGCTGGAAGATTTGTGTGATTTTAAGTGTAAAGAGGATTATTATTATCTATTATTAGGCCTATTAGTCATCCATATTGAAATATACAATGCATTCTACCTTCATACTGAAACACTATTGTTAGAAGAACCTTGAATTATTTAGGTCAACTTTGTAGTTGTTTTCCATAGTGCAAGCTAAAATAAGTAGTGGAGTTTACTTTGGTCCATCATGTCCATTAGATTATTTTTAAATCTCTTTATATCCCCTTTCATTCTAATAAAGTTGGTTAATGATTAATTTTAGGTGTTGTACATGGGAGCTAACCCATAATCTAGAGATTCACCTCTAAGAATTGTTACCATAACATATGACGTGTTTCCATTTTATTACAAATTTGAGGAGGCTTGAGTAGCTATCCTTAGGGTGATAACACCTTGTTCATATAACCTTCATGATTTTTTCTTAGTATCCCACCTATGTGTGTGTGTGTGTGTGTGTGTGTGTGTGTGTGTGTGTGTGTGTGTGTGTGTGTGTGTGTGTGTGTGTGTGCGCTTATTGTGAGCATGTATCCTTTGTATTTTGATGGTCACGAACCTCTTCGTGTCATTCCTTATTACCTAGTATGAATCAAATGCCTATGGCATAATGTTTACATTCCCTACTTTATTACAACAATCCTAATATTTCCCCTTAATAAATATTATTTGTTAACTAATTCTACCCCTAGGGTTTCCCCTTGTGATTTGCATTGTAAGACCTTGGATAGGACCAAGCATTCCTCACAAAATGTTACCTTATTTTTCCCCTTATTTAACATTCACCTCAATGGTGTTCACCTTGTGAGTTAAAGTGTAAGACCATGGATAGGACTAGGCTCTCCTCACAAATTATCTCATTAAAATATCTTTAAATTATTCCCACCTTTATCTCCACTTAATTGGTGTTCCCTTTGTGAGTTGCAGTGTAAGACCTTAGATAGACCAGGCTCTCCTTAATGAATATTACATTAAAAAGTTCATACTATAACCAAATCACAATAGAATTATATGCTTCAAATTTGAGATAATTTATGTTACATTATGATTTATGCATCATTTACATATTTCCCATCTTTATTTAGTATGTTTTATACTTACTTCATAAACACTTCACTTTTATCTTCTTATTTTCCAATTGCATGTATGTTTAAAACCATTTTTATTATATTAATCATACTTCCCATCTTGATTAGTATGATTAATTTGATTTATACTTTTTGTTTTTATTTTCATACTACCCATCTTGATCTAGTATGATTAACTTTATTTTGTGTTTGTTTTTATATCATTGGTTTTCACAGATTTTTCACTTTACTACAAATTTTCATACTTCCCAACTTGATATAGTATGAATTTTATTTTAATTTGGTGAAATTATTTTACATGGTTTGAAAACATTTTTTACCTGTTACTTTACAATTTTAGTTGCTTATATGTATTCATCTCTTGATTTTACACATTTCCCATTATGATATATTGTGTATTACATTTTATAATTCTTTATACTTTTCCAAATCATTTTGATTTTTATTTTAACCATGCATGTGTATCACATAATGCTATAAAAATAAAACATACATCACATATTTTCCATAGAATATACAACAAAAGTAAAATACATGTGATATAAAGGAAATACATCCATACATCCATAAATAAATACAAATCATAGACCAATAAATGTCTATATCACTATATATAACATGAGTTTGATACAATATAATACAAATACAATAATAGCTACAACTCTAAGGTTGTGCTCCATCATGTCTATCCTATGTCCAAGCCATGCTACCCATAGATGCTTGTGACTAACCCTTTTGAATGGTATGTTTTAATGAGTTATTTCAAGATCTCAAGCCATCAACCTATCCTTGTAGATTATCCACCTAGATGTGCACATGTCCAAGATCTATAGTAGTCATCATATGGGTGGATTACTCCTATGCCACTGCATTCCAGGCTCAGACCTCTCCCTCTCTTACTCTTGCAGGTGGTTATAATCTATCTCCTCATGTTTACAATTATCGAGTAGCCTTCCCCACCAATATCACCCCATCCAAAATATCCTAGTGTGTGGACACAATCATTGTTCCCCATCTAATATCTTCCACTATATTACTTATATAAAAAAAACCAAATATACATTAGATCTCATGTATATATATCTCAAACCATTTATCTATCACTAAATACATAAACAACAATAAAAGTAGTGATCTATGTCATAAAAATTAATAAATTAAAACATTTCTCACTAGTGTTGGTGTCTCCAACCATGATCTCCCCATCAACCAACCACTGAGCACATCCTCTATCAGTTGCCTCTGTATAAGTATAAAACCTAAAGTCATTACCCATTCTCATCATGATCCCCTCCTTAGTTGCCTTTTTATCAACTAGTTATGTCTAACAGCTACCATAGGATCACCATGTGTGACTAACTACACTTGTTTCCCCTCTCATCAATGATGATTATGTCTCTTATGAGCTTAAGATAGCTATTTTGACACTTGATTTGGATCCATTTATGTTTCTCCTACATCCTCACCGTCAATATCCACAACTATAACATCCTCTGCACCAAGACTCACCATCTCCTAATACCACACATAACCTATCCATGGTCTTACTCATCAAGGCCTAATAAAAGGTATTTCTATAAGCACCCCTATACCTCCTCTCTTTATCATCTCTCTATCATTCCTTAACCAATAATGAGGTAATACTAGACGTGATGCTAGATGTGGAAGGCCTAGTTGACCAGGCACATGAACTATTGGATGTGACTCTACCCATGAAGTATAATGGCCCATGATCTGAACGCATGCCAAACTAGTAGTAATAGTAACCCAAGTTGACCATATGGTATCAATACCAATGTAAGGATTCCACACTATCTACCCTCATGTCATAGTCTATAAATATGAGACATCTAGTAATACATGCACTACATAATCCTTCCTCTATCATACCACCTAATGTAACCTATCATCGATTGCATAGGGTAAGCCAATGAACTAATACATAGGTAATCTCTTGTAAATCCAAACACTCAATAAAATTATGGGTCCCATCATCTTATACACTCATGTCAACATACCATACATATCATACATGAGCTATACCCAAATAACATATCTAAAATCATATAATGCACCCTTCTCTAGGACAGACTGACATAAGGCTACTCTGTATAATGGTACCTTACCATTAGACTTGTTACACAACACATGTGTTATTACAATTCCTATCAAGGCCTTTCAAATATCTATAATAGTCAAGATATACACATTAAACAAGTTAACCTACAACCTAGGATAAATCCTCTATGAGCCTATCACCCAATGGTTTAGGGTTTACCTCTCATCCTCTATATTTGAAGTATCACATATTATAGGAGTCCTAATAATAATAATTCCAAATAAGACATGGACATCCTCTAAGGTGATGCCTACCTCTATGGTATCCCCCTCTACCTCCCATTGAAAAGTGTTGGTCAGTAGCTCCCATGCTCTTAGGAACATGATGATTAGATCAACACTAAGTGGGATTCTCTTTATTTCCATGATACCTATGAATCCCAAAGAAACCAATTAAGGTTGATCCATATATGACAGGCATTCTATTACATTTGGAAGCCATGATGCATCAACCAAGTGCCAAAATTCATTGCCTCTATCAAATATCAAAAATATAGGATGCATTAGATATCGATGTAATAATAATATATATTCTTAACATTATTAAAATACTAAAAATTAACTACTTCATCAACCTATTTTTCTTAATATTCTTTTTTCCTACATATTCAACCATTTTAATACTAAATCAACCATGTCACCTCTTTTCCATACTAAGTCATCCATATGTTACATAGTCAGCCCATTCTTGTAGACACAATCAACCTTTTTGATACTAAATCATCCCTTTCATATAATTTTCATACTATGTTGATCCTCTACTACATAGTCAACCTACTTTAACAAACTATATCAACCACTTATTATATACTATATCAACTAAAATGTACTATGTTAGCCATATCTATTTTTCTAACTAGCTTGGCATTTTGTTATGCAGTCAACCACCCCAATAATACTATGTTAGCCCTTTGTTATGCAATCATCCACCTTAACTTCTCTTACCTTTTTAAATTGAGTCGATAGGACCAACTTTGTTCTTAATTTGTGCTAAATTTTTAATCATTTACCATAAATGTCTTAAGGCATTTATTAGTCTGATTATTTCCTACCCAGTATCTCTTTTTACCCCTAGTTTACCTAAAAAATTCCTAGGGTCATTTTTAGTATATACATTTCCTCTAATATTTATTTTTTTACACCTAACTTAATTTACAATAAAATTAACCAAAAAATATAAATTAATACATCATTTACTTGAGTTGCATTGGCTATGGCCATTAAGCATACTCCATGTCGAAGCTGTCATCTCCTCACCATGATCACTATCGGGGCTCAACTAGATCTCTCAAAGCAATATTTTATCTAAATAGTAAATACAACAAATGAATTAATCTTCACCTTATTTATATTTACTATTCAAAATTATTTACATATCAATAATTTACCACCAAATTCTATTTTTTTCCATAACTTTATTTTGACTAACTCTTTTTTTGAACCAAAAGATGCTTTAGAATATGGACGTCATAGAAAAGTTTTCCACATATTACATATATTTTTCAAAAAAATGATTTTTTTTATTATTTTATATGTTCACCTAATGTTCCTTACATTAGACACATTCACATTTCTCTCACTTCATTCTTACTCTACAGTACTAAGTTAAGTAAAGGGATTTATTTTTCAATTCTATCCTTTCATTTATCTTATTCACTTCTTAAGGCAATTCACTTAGCTCAACATTGTGTGTTTATATGTTCTTTTCCCAAAGCACCATCCTATGTTTCAACTGCATGACACATGATAAGTATTTAGTTGGGAATATGTATACACTATAATTTTAAACTTTATCAATAACATGTTTTATATCTTGTAAGAACCCATTGAAACTCAATCTCTTTGAGTGCATGTCTTAAAAGGTGCACTGGGAAAGTAATGGGTAGACCATTGATGCTTCACAAGATTTTTATTCCCTCTACCACCACTTAAAACTAACACAAATTGTATACACATAATATTTTCAAATTTTATCAAATACTGATATTTTATATCTTGCAGGAACCCATCAAGACTCAATCTCTCTGAGTGCATGCACTAAGGGGTGCACTAGGAAAGGGGTGGGCATACCATTAGTGATTCATAGGATTATTGTTCCTTATTGCCACTTATTACCAATCTAACTAGCTTCTAAAAATCATTCTTTAATCTATTACTCCTCTTTTTCATACTCCTCTAGTCTTATAAAACCTTCCATCCTTTTTTTCCTCACCTAAAACCCTTTTCCACTATTTACAGTATTAGGTCAAATGGGTCGACCCTATACTCTTATGGGTGAAATTGATTTAGGGTTTAGGTTGGCTCTTAGCTGATCTAGCCCATGACCTAGTGAATTTTTATCCATAACAGTACTAGGTCGATTGGGTTGACCCTATCAGTTGAAATGTTTGAAAGGGCTTGGGGTTAAATTTGCATATATACAAGATCATTTCATCATTATTTATGAATGATCAAGAGTTATTATTCACTTGTGCTTCTTTATAATCTATTCCTTCACCAATCTACCTGATAACTCTTAGCTTAGAGTTTCTACTTGGAGAATTTAGTCTTGTGGAGAAGTCTTGGATGCTTTGGCCTTTCTTAGTGATCCTTACAAACCATAACAACCTCTTACGAAGTCCCTTTGGTCAAGGGAGAGATTGAGTCTTGATGGGTTCATATTTCAAGTAAGTATTCTTTAACTTTGCTCCTCTCTGTAGTAGATAAAAGTAGCATAAGTATTGGATTTAAATAATATTACTCTTCTTCTCCATGCATTAGGGTCTTACTCATACATAGCTTAATTAGGATTATTATATGCATGTTTTTTTATTTATTAACACCCATATTGTGCCAAAAACTTTGGTGAACACTAGATTAGATTTATTTGCTTTACTTGTTATTAGTATATTAAATATGAATTCATAAGGCTTATTTAGGGTTATTACATGATTGTGATTGACTAGAAGCTTTAGAACCCTCCCTATTATTTCTTATTGCAATAAGAGATCCATTAATTGGGTATAGTGGATCCACATTATGATCATGTTCTTGATTATCTAATGTATCCCCAATCAGAAGTGTAAGTATGATCTATCTTCTTCAAGTTAGGATTGATTTATAGACATGATGCATCTATAATTACATATATTCTGGTAAACCCAATGTGAATATATCCCTTGTAGGTTTTCTTTCACATTTTTAATTTTTATATCATTTTATTTATTATTTTTATATATTTGTGATAATAGGTCGATAGGGTTGATATAATTTCTAACTTTTATACACAAGTTTAACACATAGTCACATCAAAATGACTCTATGAAATTTATGTAGGTCTTCATCAGATACATGTTACTTGATAAAATAGGTCAACATAATACAGGTTTTCACTTCCAAATAGGCTATTAGGTTGAATAGGTCAACACAATACTCTTATTTAGCTCCAAAAAACATACTAGGTTGACCAAGCCAGTATAGTCATCTTCCAAGCCTACAAAAAACATACTAGGTTGACCAAGCTGATATATTCATCTTTATAGGCTTCAAAAAACAAGGAATTGTAGAACTAGGTTGACCCAGTTGACACAGTTTATAGAATTTACAAGTAATATTCAGGGTACATCAATAGAAATCTCACATTCCTTAACATCTTCCAACCCACCAAGGTTGTTTTTGACCAAATTTGACCCCAAGTTAAATTTGGGTCAACCCCTACTATTTTTAAATTTTAGATAAATTCTCACATGTCCTATGGGGTCATCTATTGTCCTACATGCCCACTTGCCCTTTCCCCAGTTCTTGTTGAAAATCATCCTTTTTGTACTAGGCTAGTCAACTAAAGTCAAAGGTTGGTCAACCCTATTAAAAGGTATTAAAAGGGTAAAATTATGTTGAAAGTGTCTTAATGTGATCCTTAATATGTTTTAATATGTTTACAAGTCATAAATTGGTCATAGGTTATGTCTCATGTGGAAAAAGGGCCTTTTGGTCATATTTTAGCCCATTTAATGACTTTCATGGATTTTCATGCAAGAAAATTTGACACCAAGATAATTTTTAACATGTATCATGTCAAGATAATGTCAATAATAGTTATTTTTTAGACAATAAGTATTTATGTTTAGTGGATGGTAATTTTCCCTAAAAAATAGGAGCTTTTGGGCACTTGTATGGACTTTTCAAGTCCATCATCAGCTAAAAATGTGGGAAGAGTAAATATTCACCTAACATCATCCATTTAAATCATTTTTTGAATAATAATTCAAAAATTCCCATCTGCAACTTGTTTTCCTCTATTTTCACTTGGCAAGCAAAGAAGGAACAAATTTATGCACTTGGCACGGACCGTTTAGGTGGAATTCGGAGGAGTGATTATAGAGGTGGATATTAATCTTATATAAATTCATTTTAATAATAGTAACTTGATATTTGGTGCATCATCCTTAATAAACAATTAGTTTGATCCCAAGCAGCTTTTTATGCATGTTCAACCATGAGGGGGTCACTGTTTGAGCTTGTCTCAAATATTATTGTTTTGTATTGTTGAATTTTTGTGTTTTAGGTGTCTAAACATGATTTTAAATATGTTTCCATGCTTATTATTTTTTTGGATAGATCAATTATTTGAGGAAGCCTCTTCTAGGCTTGAAAAATGTCTAGTTTGCATTCATAGTCATCCTAATTGCTTTGAAAATGTTTCCTTCACATTAGATATAATTTTTTTATGTTATTTTGGAAATTATCATGGCTTATTTTTTGAATTCAAGTGTTTAAAATTGATCTTGGGGTATTTTGAGAGCATTCCTTGCATGATTCTTGTCATTTCATGACTTCCTTGCATATCATAGTAAAAAACTCCACCTACAGGAGCATGTTGATGTCACAAATGTAAGTTTGAAGGTTTGACATGGTCCTTAACCTATTGGTACTATTAATTTGTATTTAAATATTGGATGGAGGCATGTATGACACTACAAACTTGTAAACTTGGAGAACATGCCCAATTCTGCCTATATAGAGGAGATGATCATCTACAAGTGATGACATAGACATGCCTTCTGGAGGTGTTCCAATAAATTGATCAATTAAATTTGAGTCTCCTTGACATGAAAAGGCCTAATCAAACATATTTATGATGCTAGTTTTATAAAGGACAGTATCAAAGCATCAAATGGAAGGTTGGACTATATTTAGGCCCTTTTGCTCTAAAAACACCAAACAAAGGCCTGGGGGTTTTTGCAGGCCTCTCAAATTACACCTATAAAAGTATTTGAATCCTAAAATTGGGTGGAGGTATATTATTTATACCAAAAAATTATTTCCTAAAGTTTGGAGGAGAAATTAATAGTGGAAGGTGGTCATTTAGACCCTCAAAGATGGCTAGAAAACCACTAAAGTAGGGTAGTGTTATCTATAAGATATTGATCAAAAATGAATTTGCATCCCATTTTGATGTTATTTTAATATTATATCAAATTTGAATGATTCAAATAGGATAAAATGATGCCTATAAGTTCAAAATACCATGAGAAAAGATTAATTCAATCTCTTAACCCTAATACATACTCCTATGTTCGTACACAAGACTGTGAGGAGTCACCTACAGGTAGAAAGGTCAAAGTTGGTGAAATAGGTATAAAATGAAATAAAGGTGAAGAAATTTTATATTTTGTGAAAAAATAACTACCTCCAAATCATCATCAATATACATAAACAAGTCTATTCCTCACCTAAAGACACCTACAGGCCTAAAATGAATGAAATGTAGTCACCTACAGCTGAGCAGATAGTGGAATGAGGATTATGGCATTTGGAGGGATATTAAGGAAATTATAAGCTAAAGGAGATATAAATTTAAAACCTTATGGATCTAAAGGATTTTATAAATCATAAAGCAAGATCAAATTCGTGCTACTCTCACCCTAAACTCACCTACAGGCAGGGTCCTAGGACTGTCTTAGTCCAAGAGGACAGTGAGTAATTGGAAGGCCTAAAAGGCCAAGATGCTAGGTTATAAATATGGGATCACATTGGCATAAGGATATGGGTCAAAAATTACTATGTAATGTGTTGAAAATTTGGTCAAAATCTCTAAATAAAGGTGCCTAAAAGGAGATACCATGTTCACTATCACAGTTAGACATGGTCATAAGCAAGAGAACAACATATGAGACTTTGGTGCCTTGGAAAGAAAAGGAGAGTTTAAAAAACTATAGGATGTATTAATAATTATAATATTAATTAAATAACATTCCAAACACATCCTCAATCCACCCAAGCCCCTTTTCTCATAGCAAAATGGAACTAGTATGTACAGGTAGGGTAGGGAAAACTTGTTTCAAGAGGTGAGTTTGGGGATTCCACTTAGGAGTGAGGTTTTTAGTAGATAATTAGGTTAAATAAGCATTAAATAAAGGTTATTAACATTTATGAACAACTTTAATGCATCAAATAATTGAATAAATAGCATTCATAAAGAGGTTTGGACAAGAACGTGCAAAAACAAGGTTTTTACCCCTTTTATGAAGAAATTGGGATGGTTAGACCCCTTAAACATGGAATTGAAAAAAACCCTTTGGTAAATTTGGTAATTATTAACATTTTTATCTTATCAAATACTCACTCTTCATAAAACAATACGCCTAATATTCATTGTTCTATCTCAGAGTAAGGGTAGTCCCTTCATGCACAAGAATGATTATTTTGAGGAAAAGGGATGAATTGATGATATAAAAGAAAAAAAAGACCAAATAAAGGTTATATAATCTATGGGAAACATTTAGGAACCTAATAAAACTTTATATAAGGTTTTAAACCAAATAAGGCAGCCTACACAACAAAAGTTACAGTCAAGTGTGAAGGAAAGCCTTAGTGCTAGAAGCCAAATTGGAGGACATATGTATTTTCAACCTAATATATGACTTCCAAGTGATAAATTCATGTTTTTATAGGTATATCAGATGTTTTCGATCCATCAATAATCAAATTAAGTCATCAAGAACCTAGGTGGAGTCTTAAATGGCAGGCAGACCTATTGGCATAGTCTAGCCCTAATGCCAAACAGGGGTAAGGTTTCATTTCTAGTTCTTGAGGAGATATTAAAGTAGTTGATTCATGTTTTTGGGATGATTATACAATTTTATATACCATTTCTTGGAAAATAAATCCATCAATAATCCATTCTTGGCTTGAAAAATCCTAAAGACCTCATAAAATGCAAAAAAATGGCTTGAATGGTCAAAATCAAAGGCTCATAACTTTCATGAACTGATGCATGGGACATCAAGGAATTTGGAGAAGATGGAGTGGGTCCCTGAGGTTCCCTAAATGTAATTTTTTCAAGATTTCAATGTACAGTCTTTATGAATAAAGGCTAATGATGAAAGTGACTAGAAACCCTTGCAAACCCTCCATAAGGACTCGACTGGAGAAATGAGGCTCAAAGTACATCCAAATGAACTAATTTGACCTAGAGGATAAAATAAAAGTTATTTCCAACTCCATGAGGGTCAAATAAATGTAATTGGATTGTACCCTTTCTTGACATTTTCTTGTGTTTTTTAGGTCCTAAAGATGACCATGAGATGTCAAGCACTTTAAGAGGTATCTTAGGATTTAATCCAACTCTCCATGCCATTTTTAGAACTTATAAACACTCAAAAATGCCTCTACTATCTCTATCTATTTACCCTATCTAAACTGACATCTAGAATGACATAGTGGATAAGGTGGAAACTCAAGTTTAGTAGATTTTTATGATGTTTTTGATGAAGCCAAGAATATGAGGTGTCCCAAAATGTGTCAAAAAACCCTGGGTATGGATCAGTTAGGAAGGATGCAAAGATAATTGTGCCAAGTGTCAAGAATGCCTATTGGAGAGTGATCTTGATGATAGGTGATGATAGAGTTTGTGTAAGAGAATTTTATGATGAAAAAAACTCCAAATTCAGGTAGAATCATCTTTGTAACTCCCTATCCTCATCATACATGTTACACTTGTCCCTAATCTTCATTGGAATGCTCAAGAGAATCCCATGATGAAGGCATTTTTCCTAAGGAGAATGATTAAGGAGTTTCAATGCCACATGTGAGGAAGGGGCTCAGTTTGGGATGGGCACATGTTCACATCAATTTCATAACTATTTTTCCACCTCATATCTATGCTTTATAACTGATCCTCACCTTTTGGACACCTGTCTTTGTGCCTCTTCAACTTCTCTCTTCTCTCTCTTCATCTAAGTTCTATAAATGCATGCCATTTTGGTTTCAAAAAGGGATTCCAACTCTTGGTATGGTCAAGCCCTACCAAAATTTTACCTTGATTTGTATTTAAGATAATGATAACTAAGATGTTTATACTCTAATTCCATTTTTACTATGTGTTGAGGTGATCCATCTTGAATGTCAAGCATATATTGAGTTCATCTTGTTTTCATGCAATCCTTGAATGTGTTACTGCAAATGATTTCTCTCCTAACAGGTTTCATGAAGTGTATGCTACTAAAATAGACTTTTGAAGTGTGTATGAGTTTGGTAGTGTCATATCTAACATTCTCTTCACTTGCCTTCATGAGAAATACTCATGCTAGGGAGCTCCATTGATGATGTGAGGCTAGTTTGATTGTCTTATTTTATTATACAAATCCCAAGTGTATGAATGGAAAAAAATCTTGGTGTATCACCTCCTAGTTTAGGTTTACTTTATGTATCTTTCTCTCCCTTTTCACCCATTTTAGGTAGTTTTAGTATCATAAGCACATCAAGTCATATTTAGTGAGCTAGCCCTCATAATCTAGAGATTCATCTCTCCTACAAGTTCACCCACAACTTGAGGGATGATTCAATGTTGCATCAAATTATAAGAGTTTCATAGAGTATCCCAGGGTGCACAATTTGATGACAACATTTCCTTTCTCTCTTTCTCTATCATTTATGGTACTCATTACAATTCTATTTTTCATAGTTTGCAGTCTTTAAAACTGCCCTTATATAGAAAACTAGGTCAGCCTAGTCAACCTAGTTATGTATTTTGTCTTATGTTTGAAATACTAGATCGATACTACCGACATAGTTCTTAACAGACCCTTTCTTTAGTAGTATAGTAGCGATATTGTCGACTCTATTCTGTGATGTATGCATACACTATCATTTGAACTGACACTGTACTATGTTTTAAAGTTGGAATTAACATCTATATGCTAGTAATTACTTCACACTTTCACTTTCAGTTGTTTTCATGATTATAGTAGATCACATAGTCTAATTAGGTAGTTTTTAAATATACTATTTAGCTGCACTATTTTTCTCTTTCTTGCACACAATACCAAATCATAAAATTTCAAAATGCATTTAAATAATTGTCTACCTAAGGCCTACCTACTTGGATTTCATCACCAAGGGGGAAACTAAATTAGTTTTCTGGCCAAGTATAAACACATGTTTAATGGTATATATTGGAAAAGTACCCAACACCCTTATCATTGTAGTGTGTGAATTGTGTGGGTAGTCCCCAATACCAATCTAGTATCATTTTGAACACAAATATCTTTTAGCCTAAACATCCTGAAACTATCCATAGATTGATTTCTAGTTCCTTACTTTCAGCCAACTTCCTATCATACTTAAAATCACCCCTAATAATCTAACAACATTCAATATGACCACTTATTTAGCATTTACTTTCCAAGTTGACTACTTTCTCTTTGCTCATTGTATGTTGTATTAAAAAAACCTACATTGGCTAGCATTAGTGCAAGGTTTTATGCTTTGTGCCTCAATTGGATCATCCTCATTGACCCAATTTCTTGTGTGTTTCCTTTCATTTCCTTCTTTAAAGTACATTGTAATATTTTCCCCTATTTTTAGTACATAGTCATTCTATTTGACGCAATCTTTTATAGACTATTTCTCCCTTACCTATAATACTAGGTCGACCTTGTCAACCTTATATCTCTTTTCCCAGTTAGATAATAGTACTAGGTCAAAATAGTCAAATTTTTACTCTTATCAAGCTACCCTATCTATTTGAATCAGTTCCCTATTTATCTTCCATAGATTTTTTTTAATTTATCTCAATTCATCATGAAGTCCCCTATCAGAATCTTCTTGGACAACCTAAATCCATTTAGATACTATATGAGATGTTCATTTCTCCTTCTCTTTTCCTTTTAAGAGAACTGTTGACCATTTTGGTCCTGCAGGCCAAAATTAGTCCCCCTTTTCACCTGTTGTTCTGAGCCAGTACAATTTTGATTTTTCACAAGTCTTGCTTCTACGGACTCTGTAGGTTAATTTCTATAGACTTTGCAGGCTTGTTCTTATGGACTTTGCAGGCTAATTTCTACAGACTCTACAGAAAAGAAACAAGTTCCCAATACTTAGGTGACAAAAGGACCTTTGCAACTTTTTTGAAAGGCAATTTTAGAGGCTAACAGCCCTTGCAGAGGGCATTAAAGCATAAAATGTACCATTCTAGTGCCCTTGCAGAGGGTAGGGAACACTTGCAAAGGGATCAAAGAGAAGGCCGAAAGGGTAAGTTTTTCTTCAAAAAAATTGTTGAAGGCAGAAAAGTTAGAATTGCTTCAGATTTGTTCAAGACAAGAGATGAAGAATTTCATTGGACAAAATGCTCAAAGGAATTCCCTCAGACATTTTGTCTGAAGAAATTCATAAGGTAAAGAATAGGGAATTCTTTCAAAAAGGTTCCCACGACAAAGTGAACAAAGCAAATCCTTCAGACAAAAGTTTGAAAGAATTCCTTCAGACATTTTGTTTGAAGGAATTCACCAGGGGAAAAAGCTGATGAAAAAAGTAATAAGTGGGAAAGACAAAAGAAAAAATCCTTCAGACAAAATGTCCAAAGGAATTCCTTTGAACATTTTGTCTGAAGGATTTTAGGACCAAGCCTGCCAAAGGACCTCGAAGGGCAGGTGCCCTTACGGGGGACTCTCAGCTGCCAAAAGGATCTTCCACAAAATCTTGAAGGAAAGGAAGTAAAAAGATCCAAGGAAAGGAAGCAAAAAGGCTGAAGCAAAGGAAAAGTTGAAGGAATTGACCAAGGGGTGACGGGCCCGAAGACGTCAAGATTAAGCATCATGAACTAGCTATTGGGATCCAGACGTTCGATGACGTCCATGCAAACGTCAAATTTAGGGCAATGGAATAGTTGTTGTCTTTCATATAATGATGGGTGCATGAACATCAACTTTACAACAATGAAATAGCTGTTGATCTTTAAAGGCTTGAGCATGGACCCAAATGCATTCAAAGGCTTTAAGGCCAAAAGGAAGAACCGCTGAGAGAAGAGCACAAGGAGCTAGCAAAGTTGGGAGGATAGCCCAAAGAGTTAAGTGAAAAAATAGACAAAATAGCCCAGGTGGCAAAGGGGAGGTGAGTTATTCTTGTAGTTGGAACAGTCTCTGCCAAGTGGTCATCAAAGAGTGCAAATAGTGAATGGCATGACCTATTTTCTCCACTTTACATTTATGAGCAGATAAACCACTTGAATATCTTGATGGAGTAGTCTTGTTTGTAGAAAAAGAGGCACGGCCCATGCTTTCACATTTTAATGCCAAAGTCAAGACTGACAGCGAACACAACATTCTTTTTCAACATTTTTTCTTCCTGATGCTCTCAACGCACATGGGCCACTTGTAAAAAAGGGGTGCCAAAGTCTTTTTCAAAAGTGCCAAAGTCTTTTCTTCTTCTCTATATATTGTAAACTTCTCATTTTGAGAAAGATATCTCTTAGCCTATAAGGCAAAGCTCTGCCAAAATATCTCTTGGCTTGTAAGGCGGAGCTCTGCCAGATTTTACCTTGAATCAAGACATAGCATTTTTACCTCCATTTGAGCTTGCACTTTCGTATATGTCTATGTTTTCCTTTTGTGTTAAGTCATTTTTCCTTTATGCTTTCATAGAATGATTCTAGCATGTCTAGTGTATTGTGAAGTTTCTTTTTTTGTAGGTCTACTAGAAGTGTCTACAGCAGAGTATAGACGTATGAGAATAGGCTGCCATAGTGTGTCTTTGAACACCTTTGGTAGTTATTCCTCCCTATATCTCCACAGACCCCTAGCTCACTAATGTAGAAGAGTCCCTCATATCAAATGAAGTGTATGCTAGCTTGTTCTTGGTGGAAAGTGTAGGCTCAAGCTAAGTAGATCAACCATTTTTGGTGTATCACCATTTAGTTTAGGTTTTATTTTTAGCATCCTTCTCTCTTTTCAACCCCCCCCCATTATTATCAGTAGGAAATCCAAGACATTAGAGATACATCAAAGGGAGATAGCCCTTATCTAGAGACTCTCCCCTCAATTTTGCCAAACCCACAAGCAAGAGAGGAGTTTCCATTGTGATGCATGGAAGACATGAGCTCAGCCTCCTATCAAGGGTGCAATCCACTACATCAACCATTTTTGGCACGCCCGATGGGACCAAGTTTTAACACATAGAAAAGTTTCAGGATTGGTGTTGGTTTTGTTATAGCAGAACAAATCATTAATACAGCATTTGACCTTTAATCAAGCAATTGTGGGACAAGTTTTGTCGAAAGAGTTGAATAATTTTGGTGTGTTCTTCAACCAACCAGCCTTTGGAGGCTTTTTCATCAACACCAACGGTGACTCTGAAGTGAATCAGTTGGTTAAGCAGTTTTGGTACCATCAAGAAATCACAATCTTTGTAAGTATAATCCTGTCACTTAAGATAATGGGTCTTTTATTCCTTCATATAACCTGAGCTTGATCAAACTAAATGAAGGAAGATAAGGACCATGGTTCTGGGCAATGGGATTATACATACCAAAATATGATTTCAATGAAGCTACTCATACTCATCATGGTGATGCTTGTCACCTCCAAGAAAGCTTTTAGGCCACATCTGATATAGATGAAGTGTTGGCCAAATGGAAGGAGGAGAATCATGTGATTCTAGCTCAGGGATTGCCTCCTCTTCCACATGGGTTTAATCTTCAACTTTTCACTTCACCCCTTCTCAGAGAGGAACACATTTTAAAAGAGGCAAGTGAAGAAGAAAGGATCTAATTTGTATCTGGTCAAGAAGCTCTCATGGATGTTAATGAGGAAGGAATCCTTATGGATGCTCCTTTTGAAGACATCATCAACAATGGGGAAGACACAGGTCATGCATACATGCAGATGTTCTAGAAATATGAAGAGGAACGTAAGCATGGTTAGATCTCTCCTCCCTTGTTTGATGAACTTCCTTGTTGCTTTGATGAGGAGGATGACCATGCCATGGAGCCTGAGTTAGAGGAGGATCATGTGGATGTCTTTGAACAAATAGAGACTCTGATCCTTGAATAGGAAAAGGAGAAGCCTATCTATCTTGATAACAGCTTTGAAGAAGAGAACCTTGAACAAAAAGGTGATGTTCTATGGGATGAGAAATCACTTTGTGATTCCATTTTAGACATCACAATAGTCACCCTTCTTAAAGAAAGCCATGAAGGAGCAAAATATGAGATTGACAGGGTCTTCAATGGAGCTGAAGGGAATGGGTCAAACCATGATGCACTACAAAAGGAATGTGCATATCAAAGGGCTTATGGTGATGAGCCAGCAGCCATTGATTTCTTGATGAGATGCACCAGCATGAAAGACCAGCATTCGACAAGCTTCCAATAACAAGAAGAGTACATATATGTTGGGAGCATGTTTGACTCTGATCCACTCGGATGCGAGCCAATCCAGGTAGCAGGCAAGAGGAATAGGTCACCAAATATCCATTCCATTCAGCCACTTGTCTAGCACCATAAGTTTCCTTGCCATGAAGGAGACTTAAGAAATTTTCCCTTTGATCTAGGAGAGAATCAAATATACCTGGTTAGCTGTATATAGTAGTTTGCTTTCATTTTTCATTCCCTATTTTCCCTAAGTGTTGTTTACACAAGTAGTGTTTTTAGCCTTGTGTGTGTTTTCCTTGGTGTTTGGGGTAAAATCTTCATGATTAATTTTTGGACCTATCGAGGCTGTTGTTAAATTTTTTAAGTTACATTCTAACTTCGTGCCCAATGGACTTTAAGGCAACTAGCTTATAAGCATAGCAGGCATGCTTCCCCTAGGAGTCACCAATTTGTTGACCATTTTGGTCCTGCAGGCCAAAATCGGTCCCCCTTTTCCCCTGCTATTATGAGCCAGTACAATTTTGATTTTGCACAAGTCTTGTTTCTATGGACTTTTCAAGCTAATTTCTACGGACTCTGCAAGCTTGTTCCTATAGACTCTGTAGGCTGATTTCTACAGAGTCTGCAAACTTGTTCCTATGGACTCTATAGGCTAATTTCTATAGACTCTACAGGCTGATTTCTATGGACTCTCTAGGAAAGAAACAAGTTTCCAACACTTAGTTGAAAAAATGACCTTTGCAACTTTTTTGAAAGGCAATTTTAAAGGCCAACAGCCCTTGCGGAGGGCAGTCAAGCATAAAATGGACCATTCCAGTGCCCTTATGGAGGGCAATTCCGGATCCAAGTGCCCTTGTGGAGGGAAAGGAACACTTGCAAAGGGATCAAAGAGAAGGCCGAAAGGGTAAGTTTTTCTTTGGAAAAATTGTTCAAGGTAGAAAAGTTGGAATTCCTTCATATTTGTTCAAGACAAGAGATGAAGAATTTCTTTGGACAAAATGCCTGAAAGAATTCCCTCGAACATTTTGTCTGAAGAAATTCATGAGGTAAAGAACTGGGAATTATTTTGGAAAGGTTCCTGCAGCAAAGTGAATGAAGTAAATCCTTTAGACAAAATTCTGAAGGAATTCACCCAGGGAAAAAGCTGATGAAAAAAGGAATAAGCGAGAAAGAAAAGAAAAAATCCTTCAGACATTTTATCTGAAGGATTTGAGGAGCAAGGCCACCGAAGGACCCTGAAGGGCAGGTGCCCTTACGAGGGACTCTCAGCTTCCAAAATGACCTTTCTAAAAATCCCACAGGAAAAGAAGCAAAAATCCTAAAGGAAAGGAAGTAAAAAGGCTGAAGCAAAGGAAAAGTCGAAGGAATTGACTAGGGGGTGACGGGCCCAAAAACATAAAGATTAAGCATCGCAAACTAGCCATTGGGATCCAAACATCCAATGACATCTATGCAGACATCAAATTCAGGGCAATGGAATAGCTATTGGCTTTCATATAATGACATGTGCATGAACATCAACTTTACGGCAATGAAATAGCCATTGATCTTTAAAGGCTTGAGTGTGGACCTGAATGCATTCAAAGGCCTTAAGGCCGAAAGGAAGAACGACTGAGAGAAGAGCACAAGGAGCCAATAAATTTGGGAGGATATCCCAAAGAGCTAAGCACAAAAATAGACAAAATAGCCCAAGTGGAAAAGGGGAGCTGAGTTATTCTTGTAGTTGGAACAGTCTCTGCCAAGTGGCCATCAAAGAGCGCAAATAGTGAAGGGTGCGACCTATTTTCTCCACTTTGCATTTATGAGCAGACAAACCACATGAATATCTTGAAAGAGTAGTCTTGTTTGTAGAAAAAGATACATGGCCCATGCTTTCACATTAATGTTTGAATGCCAAAGTCAAGACTGACAGCCAACACAACATTCTTTTTCAACGTTTTCTCTTCTCGATGCTCTCAACGCACCTGGGCCACTTGTAAAAAAGGGGTGCCAAAGTCTTTTCCAAAAGCACCAAAGTCTTTTCTTCTTCTCTATATATTGTAAACTTCTCATTTTGAGAAAGATATCTCTTAACCTGTAAGGCAAAGCTCTGCTGAAATATCTCTTGGCTTATAAGGCAGAGCTTTGCCAGATTTTACCTTGAATCAAGACATAGCATTTTTACCTCCATTTGAGCTTGCACTTTCGTATATGTCTATGTTTTCCTTTTGTGTTAAGTCATTTTCCTTTATGCTTTCATATAATGATTCCAGCATGTCTATTGTATTGTGAAGTTTCTTCTTTTGCAGGTCTACCAGAAGTGTCTACAGCAGAGTATATGCGTATGAGAACAGGCTGCCATAGTGTGTCTTTGAACACCTCTGGTAGTTCTTCCTCCCTGTATCTCCACAAACCCCTAGCTCACTAATGTAGAAGAGTCCCTCATATCAAATGAAGTGTATGCTAGCTTGTTCTTGGTGGAAAGTGTAGGCTCAAGCTAAGTAGATCAACTATTTTTGGTGTATCACCGTTTAGTTTAGGTTCTATTTTCAACATCCTTCTCTCTTTTCACCCCTCCCCATTGTTATTAGTAGGAAATCTAGGACCTCAGAGATACATCAAAGGGAGCTAGCCCTTATCTAGAGACTCTCCCCTCAATTTTTCCAGACCCACAGGCAAGAGAGGAGTTTTCATTGTGATGCATGGAAGACAGGAGCTCAGCCTCCTGTCAAGAGTGCAATCCACTACGTCAGCAAGAACCCTCACTCTTGGATTACTCTTCCCCTCCTTCATCTTTGGCTTGTAACATGGTACAAATCACACATCAATATTAAGAAAGTGGATCTGATCCTTTCTATACCTATCAAGATAATTCCCATCTTCAAACTCTTAAAACTAATATGGGAGCAATTGACATAAGTTTAAAAAACAATCCCACTAATAATCCATTTTCCAATAACCCTCCTCCTAATACCAATCTGGGGAGTGCTCCTACAAACGTCAACCCACCAATTGATATGACTCAACTTCTTGTAAAATTCATACAACAAATGATCATAATGTAAAATTCCATCACCTCTCAAATGATGCAACTCCAATGTCATTTGATCCATATGGCTAATCAACCTCTAGCTATCCATCCTCAAGTCAACCCCAATTATATTCCTCCACCTCTTAGAGATGCTTTAGGAAATGTTATTCCTCAACCAATAATGAATAAAAAAATCCTTCAAACTATTTAAAATGATCCTTTAGCCCCTTTTATTGTATCCATTAATATTGGTAACATATCTCCAACTATCAAGTATGATGGGATTAAAGACCTTGCATCCTTTCTCAAAGTCTTTGGCAATCTTTACAAAAAGTAGATCCAAACTAATACTTTCATGACAACTAAACTTATAGTTAAAACTTTCATTGGTGATGTATTGGAATGGTACAACCAACTTCCCCAACATCCCATTTGGTAACTTAAGGATTTATTCTATCCTTTAGTCAAAATGTTTCAACATAATGATCTTATTGAAAATTGCCTTAGTCATTTCATCAATGCTAGGCAATCTCCCACTGAATCAGCTCATGGTTTTATAAAAAGATGGAAATATTTATCCCATAACATTGACCATAACATGACTTATGATAATTTTATTAAGCTATTCATCACTTATTTGACTCCTCTTCAATATAAGGTTTAAAATTTTGTTCCCCAAACATTAATGAAGCTCTTGACCAAGCTAAACATCAGTACTTTCTCATGAAGCAATTTGAACCTAATCCTAAACTCCTTAAAGGATATTTTCAAATTCTACTAATTATATCACTGACAATACTCTTTAAACCCAACCAAGAGTTGCCAAAGTTGACACTCCCTCATCTTCTCACATATCACTCATTATGCAGCAAATGAAACAATTTTTACCACCCTCTAAACCTTTCACTTATCCTAATAGTCCTCCTAAGTGGTATGAATCTAATAAATGTTATTGGTTCCACACCAATATTGGTCACTCCCATGAATCTTATAAAGGGCTCACTAAATTTTTTGTCTTTTAAATGCTTGATGATTCCTTTAATCATGAATCCATGATCCACCTTTATCATCAAGAGTACACCACTGCTTCTCCAAAATGACAAGTTTATAAAACTTCCACTTTGAATAACCAAATATCTTTTTCCATGGCTACTAATGAACAAAATACAAAGGATGTTCTTGCCACTAATGCTGACTATGACCAATATTACAATAATTCTCAATATGTTAACATCGTTCAAGTCAACTATCATCACAAGCCAGCTCATAAAGATCATGTTACCAAACTTAAGAAGCCATCTTTAAAAGAACAACTTCTTAAAGATACTGAAACCACAAATTTAGCTTTGGAAGCCCATAAGAAACCATCTCCTTCTTCTTAACCCCCATCTACTTTTATTGCTTCAAAATCTACATTACCTTCCAAAACTTGCACTGGTTCTTCTTCTAAATCTCATTTGAACTTTCTCAAAGAACTTAACACTCCATGCCTTCCAAGATTCCACTTATGGAGTTAGTTCATACTTCCCCTTATCATTTCAAGTTCCTTATGAAACAATTACAAGAAATTGAAGATCCATATCCTATAAATGAAGAACCACCTTTTATCAAACCTCAACCTACCAATGTACATACCATTGAAACCATGTGTCCTTCCAAACTATCTATTGAATTTATTGAAGAAGACATGATTAATGATGAAATCCTTTTTCATGCTAATGATAAACCATTATTCATTAAAATAGACATTAATACTACCCTTATTCATAAAGTTTTAGTTGATGAAGGCTCTGGTATTAATGTGACATCTTTGTGGCTCATCTAATAACTTGATTATATCAAAGATCATCTCAAGAAAACTCACCTTACTTGTCTTAGTTTTGATAATACTAAACAAAATCCACTTGGTTGTATTTGGCTTCCCCTATTAATCAAATGTAAGACCATTCAAACTAGACTAATGGTCCTTAATTTTCCCCTGTCTTATAACATACTCCTTTGTCACCTATGGACTCATAGAATGAGGGATATTTCTTCTTTTGGTAGCCAATGCATCAAATTATTACATAATGGAAAATGATATAAGCATGAGGTTGATCCCAACTCTTGAAGTATTCAACTCCCTAATCCAAAATCTAAATAGCATATTCTTACCATTCCTAAGATCAATATTGTTCCTTTAACTATGTTCGTCAACATCAATCCTGACTTACAAGTCACTCTTGTTGATTCTAATGATGATGAACCTAATGACTTGCAACATACTTGCAATATTACTAAGCTAACTCCCTACATATCAAAGTGGCTTCCTCTTTTTTTAATTTGTGATCACATTATTCCTCTCATTAATGAGATCACTAATTTTCCCCCTTCATGTAATGCTCAAAAACCTTATTAAATAAAAGAGGCCTTCACATGTAATGATTATAGAGTGGCCAAATTATTTCAATATCCTCTCATCATGTCTCCATGTACATTTAGTAATATTGGAATTTCAAATTCTAAAAATCCTCCTAGATCTAGAGCATGTACAATTTCTCTAACATATGATGATAATTAAATAATGGTCTAAGCTCAATATCGAGACTTAGATGTTCAACATTATCAAAAAACCATGCTTTTAACTGAGATTTTCATGTTATTTCAATGGATCATGAATTAGATCCTGAAGGTCATGTGCTTCCTACTTATTCTCCACTTCTTGATACTCATTGGATGGTAAAACAAATCATACCTTTCAAACCTTTAGAAATTATTGCATCTTCTTTACCACCTATAGATCCCATCACTATATCCAACCCTTTCCCCATCAAAGATACGAATAACACACCAAGCCCATCTAATCCATCTACTTCTCCTACTTTCAATATTGCATTAGATGCTAAGGACATCGATGTCTATTAGATACATTCTAAATATGATCACCATAGTTATCAAATTTTGGATCTTGAAGTAGATGTTGAGTATTATGGTCCTCTTCCTACTTTGCCTAGAAATGAATCTATTCTTGAAATACTTCATGCCTAAGAACCTCAACTTCCTTGACAACATCACAAACTTGAGACTTTCAAAACCAAAGCCCCTTGTTTCAATAAATTTTTTGATAGCATTGATCCTAAAGTTAATTCAATTTATTATTTACCTAATGTACCATACCACTTCCAAGATGGTAATTCTATTCTTATCAAAGAAACTACTCACATTGAATATGGTACTCCATCATGCCCTCGACCAATTATAGTTTCTCAAAAATTCTCACCTACCAAATATGATAACTTTAACTTATTTTTTGATAAATATCATGATATCTTCACTTAATCCTATGAGGACATGCCTGGTATTGACCCTAGCATTTTGGTGCATAAAATCATCAATTATCTTGATGCCAAACTTGTGTATTAAAAATATCAAAACTTTCCACCCAAGGTTTCAATGTTATGTCACAAGGAAATCATCAAACTTCTCGATGCTCAATTTATCAAACCAATGGATTATTTTCAATGGGTTTCTAACATAGTTCCCATTCAGAAAAAAGGTCACTATGGTCATTCACATCTGTATTGATTTTCATAATCTTAACCTTGATTGTCCCAAGGACAACTTCCCTTTACCTTTGATAGATGCCATTATCAATTCCATAGCTATTTATGAAATGTTATATCTTATGGATGGCTTCTCGGGCTAAAATCAAATTCACATTGACCTTGAAGACAAACATAAGACCACTTTCACCATGGAATGGGGTACTTATTGCTATGTTAAAATGCCCTTCGGCCTCAAAAATGCCAAAGCCACTTATCAATGAATAATGAATCATATCTTTCATGATATTATCCACATAATTATTGAAACCTATGTGGGTGACCTCATTGCTAAGTCTAAAATTTGTAAGACTCATCTTTTTGATCTTTCCATCATTTTTGACCGTCTTCTTAAATATTGAGTTAGACTAAATTCTTATAAATGTGTCTTTGGTGTCACATCTAGAAAAAAATTATGATCCATAGTCTCTCTCCATGACATTGATGTTAACCCTGATACAATTAGTGTCATCATTAACATGTTTATTCCTTAGTCCATTCTGGACATTCACACTTATCTCAGTAAACTTAGGATAATTAGATGATTCATCCCCAAAATGGCTTATTATAAGAAAGGTAATGCTTTAGAATATATGGATCTTTATCAAAAATCATTTGATAACATGAAATAATTATTGCTTCACTTATCTATGCTTCATCCTCCTTCCAATGATCATCGACCTTTGATCCTATATACTTCTTCCAAACCCATATATGTTGGGGCAATGCTTTCCTAATAATATGATACCTGAAGAGAGTATGTCATCTATTACGTCAGCTAAGGCCTCATATATTATGAAAAATGTTATACAAAAGTTAAACATGATTGCCTTACCATCTATTTTATAGCTAAAAAGCTTTGACATTACATGATTTATCATTACCGTTCATTCTGACCCCCTTAGTCACTTTTTCTCCAAATACTTTCTTCCTATAGATAGAATTAGAAAGTGTATGGTCCTCCTTATAGAATTCAATCTACACATTTTTACTCAAAAAAATATCAAAGGACAAATAATAGTTGATTAACTTGCTGCATCTCATATGCTAACTACCAATCACCTTCAAGATAGTCTTCTCGATAATAATATTCTCTATATTGAAGGTCTCAATCAAGTTAGTTATCTTAAATGTTACCCTCATAACTTTACTACTAATCTTGAATTAAGTAATCTTGATGAATTTTCTATCCTCCCCAATACTACTAAACCAAAAGTAGTTATCGAATAGCTTTTTGAAATGAATATCAACTTACATGAGGATACTTGGACCCTTCATTTTGATGGTGATAAATGCTTTCAAGGAGCTAGAGAAGGTTGCATTCTCATAGGTCCTCTTATAAAAATTATCCCTCTATCTTTTCTCTTAATATTTGACATCACTAATAATATGGTAGAGTACGAAGCTCTAATCTTAGGCATGAAAGCTGCTCTTGACTTAGATATACAATACTTGTATACTTTAGGTGATTCTCAACTTATTTACCACCAAGTTAATGGTGATTACCAATTCAAAATTGAGAACCTCATTAATTATCATCAAATTTTAACTACTCTCACTAAATATTTCATCTCCTTCACCATCGAGATCAAAATTCTATTTTCATTCCCTTGCTTCTTCAACATCTCTTTTTCACCCGCACTAAGTTCTTATAGATCCTACTTTTATTATCCAAATAAGAAAACCTATATCCTCTATTTAACCACAAGATTTTATTATCTACCATATCAATGTTGTCACCATTTGAAAAATCCCATGGTATAAAGACATCATTCAATTTATAGAACATCAATCTTATCCTCCCAACTTAGACTCCCACGAAAAGACTTGTATTCACAAATAATCTTTTAAGTATGTATTTTGATATAACATCCTTTATTATTATAATGCTAAAGCTACCTTGCTCTACTGTGTTATGCAATATGAGGTTCCTCCTCTCCTTGAACAAGTACATGGGGGCATTTGTAGTGGCCACTGTAGTGGACATGTTACATCCTGCAAATGCCTATGTATGGGATACATTTAGCCCAATCTTGAAAAGGATGCCATCAAATTTGCTAAAAAGTGTACTCCTTACCAAATCCATGATTATCTAATTCATTCACCCCCAAATGAGCTTCAAACTATTGAATATCCCTGGCCATTCTCCATGTGGGGATTATATCTCATAGGCAAATTACCTCAATCTTAGGATGGGCATGTCTTTATCATCACAACTACAAAATATTTCACCAAATGGGTCAAATTTATGCCCCTTTTTAATGTCACCAATACCACCATCTCCAAATTAATCCTTAATCAAATTATTTGCCACTTTGGTGTCCCTCATACTATCATTTCATAAAATGATGGTAATTTCAAAAAATAAAGATGTCAAAAAACATTGTGCTATAATTAAAGACAATCACAAATTCTCCACACCCAATCATCCATAATGTAATGGCCAAACTGAGGTCACCAACAAAATTCTTAATAAAATTATCCAAAATATAATTCATGAAATCTGCATAAATTAACATCTTCATCTCTATCCTGCTCTTTGGGCCTATTAGACTAGCATACATATTGCCACTGGGGTAATACCATTCTCTCTAGTCTATGGTTCTAAGTCCATCCTTCCATTAGAATTTAAGCTTCCCTCTCTCCACAAATCTCTTCATGGTATCATACCTAATGAAAAATTATGTGAAGCTCGCTTTCATGCCCTTAATCACCTTGATAAAATTCATCTTTCTTCTTTACAACATAATTAAAAATACAAGGCCCATATTTCAAAAGAACATAATAAATATGTTAAAGTTTACATGTTTAATGTTGGTGTTCTTGTCCTTAAATTAGAATAAACTCATTATAAAGAAGGTAAATACACACAAAAATGGCGGGGTCCCTATTTAGTCAAAGATATTCTTGGGCCAAGTACCTATTACCTTCAAACTAATGAAGACCATGTTCTTAAAGATCCCACCAATCCACAATTCCTTAAGAAGTATTTTACCTAAACCTTACCTTATTTTCATGATTTCTATATTCTACCTATCTAACACTTTTTGCAGGATACTTACATGGGTCTCACCCGCTATAGCAGTTCTCTCTTTTCACAAACCTTAGTCCTTCCTTTTGGTCTTTTGGTTTCCCCTTTTATTCATGAGTTTCATTGTAAAACCATGGATAAAACCTAGTATTCCATATGATCTACTCTTATCATATTTGTTTTCATACTTTTTACACACTTTTTGGCACCCCTTGGGTTTCTCTTTTGTGAGTTACAATGTAAGACCATGAATAGAACCTGGCCTTCCTCACAAATACCATATTTTTCTCATCCCATTTATTCTTACAATAATTTTTTGCACCCTCATGGGTTTCTCTTTTATGATTTATAGTGTAATACCATGGATAGGACCTAGCCTTCCTCACAAAATCACCATCTTGTCATTTTTTTTCTAGAAAGTGTTTTACAACGGTTATGAGTTTTTGATCTTTATTCTCAAACTTTAGCATTTACTTATTTTTTAGATTAAATTTACACAATAATATATGTTAGCATGTTTTCCACCATTTCCCTCATTCTTATAATAAGGAATCACACTTTTTTGTCATTGTACCCTTTTTCACCCTTTGTCACATTTTTTGTGATTTGAAGTAATTCAAGTTGTTTCATGTTTCATTCCTCTTTATTTCCTTTCCTTTCACTCCACATTAGATAAAATAAGGTCAAAGTTAAGATAGCACTTTTATTTCACCTAGATTTAGGAGACTCTTAGACACCATACTCTCTAAGTTCTCTCTCTTGGCAACCAAGTCCCAAATATTGAAGTGAAATTAATCATTAGCACCCATGTTTGGTCTTCCAAATTTGTATGAAGGAGGAATAGAAAAATCCACCAAGAAATTTAAAAGCCAAATCATTTGAATCAAAATATAATGATATACAAAAGGCAATAGACAAATCTCAAAAGTTAAAATCACATAAAAATATGTGATTACAAGCACATCTCCTATCTCCAATCGAAGCTCAAACTCCATAGATAGACTCACAATAGAACTGAGGTCCATTGGGGTGTGGTAGGCTAGTAGATTCAAATAAGAGAATTCAAAAAAACTCTATGCTACTACCTAATTTCTCACATAAGTACCCAATATTTATAGTAGATCGATGGCTCTATAAGGGGTCTTAAAGAATGGGGAACATGTCATGGGAAGGTAGGTCCATTTTACTTTTCATGCATATAGCCTTCATGGGATGATATACATACTTCATTTGTTGACCTAAGAATTTTATGGCTAAGATAATTTCTTCAACATCCTTAAGGTCAATAGTCTTCTTGTTTTGACAAACCTAATTAGAGTGTCTTAACTTTGATAAAGAGTTCCTCTACCTTGGTTTTTCCTTCATTCTCCCATCCACCCATTTTATTTCCCCCCTTGATAGAAAAATTGTTATTCTAAATCCATTTTCCCTATTCTCTACTTCTTTCTTATTCAAATTTTAAAAACATGTTAGCACTACTTTGATTTAGTTTTATATATCCTTAAAGTGAAACAATATGTTTGAGAAACTATGGATTACTTTTTTTACATTGTGGCTCTACATTTTTAGACATCCTTTGATTTCTTTTTCCATTTGTCATTATTGTACTACCCTTTTTTCAAAAACCTAAGTCCATTTATACTTTCATGTACTTTTTCCATTGTTGAGTGAGTTTGGCTTGTCAATTTTCACTCACCAATGTTGATTTCCCTTCTATGCACGTTTATCCATTGATGATTGACTAAAGATTGTTATTTCTCACTCATCAATGTTGTTTTAATATTTTTGCTTGCACATCTTTATTTAAGTAATGATTGTTACTGCTTTTACATTAATTTTTGATTACCATCTTTTTGACATGTATCCTTGGTTTGATTTGGTGAGTTTTTCTTTCTTACTTAAGGTTTACTTGTTTGATTTTTTCATTCTTTAGTAGCCTTGACTTTTCAATTACCTAATTTAATCTAAATGTTGACTTGGTCATTTTGTCTAATTAAGCACTTGTCATCCTAAGTTCCAAGTACGTCCTGTCCATATATCACTAGTTATCTTGGCTTTCAAAAAAAAAATTACTCTTTAGTTTTCTATTCTTGCGTTTGTCAAAAGTAATCTTTGTGCCCTCCACAATCAAAACTACAAACACAATATAAAACCATCCAATGATAAAGGTAAGTCAAGGTATACATCACATTTAATTTTTAGTTTTTTCCCTTTCTATCATGTGATTTAAGTCATTTTTTATTTAAAAATATTGTAACATTTATTTAGTCTTAGCATTGTGTGTTACTATGTTCTTTCTTGAAGCACCATCTCCTGTTGCACCTGAGTGACATGTGATGAGCTTTGAGTGGGGCATATGTATACACATAATATTTTCAAATATTTATTCTTTCTATTTTACAAAAACTTATCAAGACTCAATCCCTCTGAGTGCACACCCTAATGGGTGCACCAATAAAGGGATAGGTAGACCATTGGTGCTTCATAGGATTGTTGTTCCTTATTGCCACTTATTACCATTCGAACCAGTTCTTAAAAACCATTCCCTAAGTTTTATACTCTTTTACCATCTCCCATCCCTCTTTTCCCCACCTAAAACCCCTTTTGACTATTTATAGTACTAGGTCAACTGGGTCGACCCTATACTCTTATGGGTGAGATTTATTTAGGGTCTACATTGGCTCTTGGCCGACCTAGCCTATGGCCTAGTGAAGTTTTTTACAAAATAATCCTAGGTTTACCCTGTTAGCTGAAACCTTTGGAAGGGCTTAGGGTTAAATTTTCCTATATATAAAAGATCATTTCATCATTATTTATGAATGATCAAGAGATATTATTTCTTTGTGCTTCTTTACAATTTGCTCTTCCACTATTCTACTTGAGGAGTCTTAGCTTAGGGTTTCTACTTGGAGAATCTAGTCTTGTGGATAAATCTTGGATGATTTGGTCTTTCTTAGTGATCTTTACAAACCAAAACAACCTCTTGCAAATCCCCTTTGGCCAAGGGAGAGATTGAGTCTTGATAAGTTCACCTTTCAAGTAAGTATTTTCTAACATTGCTCATCTCTTTAGTAGATAGAAGTAGCATAAGTATTGGATTCAAATAATATTACTCTTATTCTCCATGCATTAGGGTCTTACTCATACATAGCTCAATTGAGATTCTCCTATGCATGTTTTGTTGTTTATTAACCCCCATATTTTGCCACAAGTTTTGGTGAGCATTAGATTAGATTTCTTTGCTTTACTTGTTATTATTATAGTGAATATGAAAACATAGGGCTTAGCTAGGGTTATTACATGATTATTATTGATTGTAGGTTTTGTTACCCCCCTTAGTATTATTTATTGTGATAAGAGATCACTTAATTAGGTCTATTAGATCCACATATTGGTCATGTTCTTGATTATCTAATGTATCCCCAATCATAAGTGTAAGTATGATCTATCTTCTTCGAGTTAGGATTGATTTATAGACATGATGCATTTTTGATTACATACAAAAACCTCTCTTATACATTTTCATAATCTTTAACACCTCCCTTACACACTCCTCTAAGAAATTCATTACCTTAAATATCCCCTAGCTAAGCCAAAACCACTTTTTATCATACATTATAGGACTATGTCGACCCCAACCAACATAGTCTACGATCTAACTATTTTATTTATTAAAGAATAAGGTTGACTGGGCTGACTCTATTGGCTAAAAATTTGAAAGGGTTTAGGGTTAGATCTGACAATATAAACACATCCTTTTCACCATTTTCATTAAAGAGACATAGATAATCATTTATTTGTGCATCTATTTATCCACCATTCTACTTGAAGAGCCATTACTTAGTTTTTCATACTTCCTTTGGAGAGAAGAATCGTATCTTGTGGGAAAATTATTTTGGATGCATAAGATAAGTTGTGTAGCCTAGATATAACCTATCTTTATTATCCTCATAAGCCAAAACAACCTATTTCAAAGCGACATTTTCTAAGGGAGAGATTGAGGCTCGATGGATTTGTCTTTAAGGTAAGTATCCCTAACTCTTAGTCTTCTTTATTAAGTAGATAGATTTGCATGTGTTAGATTATGAATATGTTTCTCTCTCTATACACTAGGATTATCTCTATATTAAATTTAGTAGAATTCTTCTTCGCAAGTCTACTTTTATGTTTATTATCCCCATTTTGTGCCACAAGATTTGATGACCACTTGATTGAAATTTAATTTACTTTGTCATTTAATTTGATAATAAAAATAGGACCTAGTTAGGGTTATTATGTGATATTACTTGACTAAAGGATTTGGAACCCTCTCTAGTGATATTGTGTGATAAGATACCCCTTATTTAGGTTTAGTTGATTCATATTGGTCATGACTTTGATTATCTAAATGTACCAACAAGTGGAAGGGATAGTGAATTTATCTTCTCTAAGCTAGGATTGATTTATAGATCAGCTTCACTTTCCCTTTTATAAATAGATCACTTCTCTTAATTTTAATTATTTTCCATCCATTTTAGACTATCGTGCTAAGTTCAAGTTCTTGTTGACACAATTAAAGGAGAGTGGAAGAGATAAGAAAGATGAAAAATGCATTGACCTAATTTTGTCCAAGTTGAAAGGTCCATTCCAAATATTTGCTTCTACCTTTTTATCTAGCATAGATGCCTTAGGTGCCACATTCAAAATGCTTGATTTAGAGTTGTTTGTTTCAAAGACTTTTTAGGAAATAATCCAAATTGTCTAACCTTTAATCTTCTACCTCTTAAAAGGTATTAGTATCATCTAATCCTAAGGGTAAGATAAAATCAAAAAGTAAACCCAAAACCACTCCTTATCCATCTTAAAGTTCACTAAACCCAAAGATAATAAATTTAAACCCAAGGATTCTTCTAAATCCAAGAATAAGTCTATCCTTTCATGCTACTTTTGTAGGGTGAATAATCATGTAGAATCTAGATGTTAGAATAGAATTAAATCCTTAGAGGCTATAATAAAAAAACATAATATCTCTATATCCACTCCACCTCCTTCCAATGAGCATGGAAAATCACTTAATTTTGTTGAAAGATCTCAATCACATGTTACAGATAGTTGGGTTATAGAATCTAGTGTTTCCCACTACATAACTTCTTTTATATAGTCTTTTGTATCTCTTAGTTTGATTTTTACTTCCAAAATTAAGGTTGGAGATTCTTCCTTTTTTTTTGTTAAGGTAAAGGGTGACATATAACTTTATGTTAGATGTATCAATTATGCACTATATGTTCTTGACATCACTACAAATGTTCTTTATGTTTATCAAATTTTTCTCTCTAATCAGGGCAAGACAATGATTTTCACACCACAAGGGGATGAAATTCAAACTTTATTGGAACCTAATTGACTTGTTTCATAAGGTTTTATTGATCATAATTCTATACTATTTCACTTTGAGGGTTTTGATGACACTTATTCTATGGGGACATGTTTGGTTTCTCATATCAATTCTGAAAGTAAGCTTTGGCATAAGAGATTTGGCCATCTTAATTATAGATATTTGAAGGATTTGGGCACTAATGGTATGGTTAATGGTATTCTTAGAGTTTATTGTATTGATGGAGTTTTCCCTAGTTTTGCCTTAAGGAGACAACACCAATATCTATTTCCTAAGGGTAAGTCCAAGAGAGCTTCTTTGCCACTTGAACTTGTGCATAGTGACTTGATGGTTTTTCCTACTCCTTCATTCAATGGATAAAAGTATGCACATTTATTGATAATTTATAGAGGCATACTTGGGTCTATTTTATCAAGTACAATAGTGAATTTTTTCACACTTAAAAGTTTTCAAGGCTTTAGTTGAGAGTTAATCTTCTAGTTGCATAAATAAGCTTCACACTAATAATGGGGGGAGTACTTAATCAAAAAAATTCTAATTTTTTAGTAGTTCATGGATTTTTTCATCAACATTATGTTCCTCATGCTCCACAATAGAAAGGCATAGCATAAAGGAAGAACTAAAATTTAAAGGATATGGCTAACTACATGATGTATTCTAAGGATTTACCTATTGTATACTAGATAGAAGAAATTAATCATGCAAACTACATTTATAATCTCACATCACATAAATCACTTGAGCATTTGACTCTAGAGGAAGCTTGGTTTGGAACTATGTTTGATGTCTCAACTTTTAGAGTTTTTGGGAACCATGCTTGGGATTTTTTACCAAAAAATAAAAATAAATCCATGGATAAGAAGATCAAACCCTTGATATTTGTAGGGTATTGTGAGGACATGAGAGCTTATCAACTTTTGGATCCTGATACTCATGATGTTTTTTGAACACATGTTTAGTTTTATGATCGCCTCTATTCTCATGATTATTTATCTTCTTTCATGTCTTTTTATTCTTGTTTGTTCCCATATTTTGATGATTATTCACTTCATACTGAGGATCCCTTATTTGAAGAGCCAATTCAAGTGGCCACTAAGGAGGTTATTAATGAATAATTATACAAGGATCTTGTTCCCACTATGAATAAGTGGGCTCACACTATAATTTCTAAGGTAGCACCTTTCATACATGATATTTCACCCTTTAGACATCATCATGCACATTTTATAGGTTCAAGACTTTTGTGTTAGACATTTTATGGGTATCCACAATATTTTACACAGGCTCATGGGATACAGGAGTGGGATTATGTGATGATAGATGAGTATTCTTCTTTGATGAAAAAAATCATACTTGAGATCTCATCTCTCTTCCTGGGGAATAAATTTGATTATATGCAAGTGGATATACTGAACCAAATATGAAGTTGATGGGTCCATTAAAATGTATAAGGTGTGGGTTGTTGTAAAGGGTTTCTCACAAGTCAAAGGTATTTATTACTCTAAGACTTTTTCCCTCATTTCCAAGATGGATTATGTGCACTTTGTCATTTCTCTTACTGCATCATAAGGTTGGCTAATACACCAGATGGATGTAAAGAGTGCCTTCTAACATGGAGATTTACAAGAAGAAATATATATGGAGTAACATGTTGGGTTTGTTCATGATTCTTCTCTTGTTTTTAGACTTTTTATGTATATTTATGGTATCAAATAGGCCCTTCGAGCCTAGTATGAGAAGATGGATTCTTTTCTTCTATCTACTAGCTCTCTTCACTGCCTTTTAGATCCTATAGTATATATACAACATGCTGGAGAGGATATTATTATATTTGTATTGTATGTTGATGATTTGTTTATTACTAAGAGTTATTCTTCCCATATTTAGAGAAATTAATAGGCTCTTTCCATGAAGTTTAATATGACAAATATTAGCATTTTGCACTTTTTCCTTGGTTTGTAAATTCTTCAATCAAATTCAGGGATTCATTTAAGTCAAAAAAAGTATGCCCTTGATCTTCTTCAACATGTTGGTATGGCTTATCACAAGCCAAGTCCCTCTCTTTTCTAGTCTGGAGTTACTCATACTTCCACATGCTCCACTCCTCTTTGTGATCCTATATTATATAGGTAGATGGTTAGAAGTCTCATGTACTAAACCCATACTTGTTCTGATATTTCCTTTATAGTTGGGATTGTATCTTAGTTTGCACATAATCCTCATGATAGCTACTAGCAGGCTACTAAAATTATTTTATTATATTTGTAGGGAACATCCCACTTTGGATTACACTACACCAAAAGTTATACTCAGTTGGTTGGATATACATATTCAGATTGGGTAGGCTCTATTGATGATATGTGCTCCACTTCCTACTATTTTTTTGTCTTAGTTCTTCTCCAATTCCTTGGGCATGTAAGAAGAAGTAAGCTATTTCACTTTCATCTATACAGGTAGAGTATAGGGCAATAGTCATAGTGAGTTAGTAGGTTCTTTGGCTCTGATAGTTATCAATAGAGTTTGGCTTCAAATAGGATTGACTTATTATACTTTGGTGTGACAACCAAAGTGTAATTCATATTTATTGCAACCCTATTGAGAACTAGTGGACTAAGCATATTGAGATTCACATACACTTCATTCATCAGCACATTAAAGATGAATTTCTTTACTTAGAGTACATTCTGAATCAACAATAGGTTATGACATCTTTATGAATCCTTTTGTATCACCTCATTACCTTGATTTTTATGGCATGCTTGGGGTTTCATAAGTTGTCTTTAGGGGGTATTCATGAGGACATATTCCTTATTCATTTCTTCATGGATATATTGTACATGAGTATCTGATCAGGCTTTGTGGTTGGGACTCATACTATGGATATGCCACTTTATTTTTTGGCACCTAGCTTCACTTGATGGGGGTTGTTAAAGTAAATTATTTACCTTAGCTCAAGTTCCTTATGTATTTTACTTAGTTAAGCACTATTTATTTTTTCCCACCCACTTAGGTGTGGATATTAAATGTTTTCTATTTAGGTATACTTGGTTTCTATCCATATGTTATCTCTTAGCTTGATCTTACAATTATGATCGATCTTCCTTGCCTATATATGCAAGGCACTTTCATTGTACTTATATGAAGCTTTTTGGAGATATATTATATGATATTTCTCTTTGTTCTACATATCAATTTGTAAGTCTATACTTTTACATTCTCCTTGTGATGTTTTCTTGTTAACACTTGAGATCTTTGTGTCTTGTAACACTTTGTTTTTCATTCCTTTCAAAACTAACAACCATATATTCCATGCTTTTGGGCACCTAGAATTGTACATTATATATTTTGGGAAAAATCATATAGCTTCACAAAATAAATGTAGAGGAAAATAGGAATACATAGAGGAGGAAGGAAAAAAAACATTTAGAAAAAAATAAAACCTCAACAAACATGCCAATGAGATCCCAATTTGGACCAATAAGTTATAAATGTACAAGATCACTAAAATAATACACTTTGATAGCTAAAACTACCCTAAATCAAAATAAGGTATCTAGATAATGCCCCAATTTATATGCATGTGTTTATAAATATCAAAGTAGAAAAAAACTTCCTTCAAGGTGTGTAGAAGATGCCTAAATCAATGAAATATGTAAGAGTTCTAAAATCTAATATATGAATAATGATGAACTAAAAGTCAAAAATAAAAATATATTACTTGATTTACATTAAAAACATGAAATCCATGCTCCTGTGGCTTGGGATATTAAAAACTAGGTTTTCATAAACATATAAAAAATATAGGCACATAGATCAAATATTAAGACAATCAATAGCTTGTGAAAAAATAATAAAATGACAATTGGAAAGAATGCTTCTGAATGTAGGCACATAAATTAAAGATAAAAATAATCAATAACTTGTTAAAAATAAATAAAATGTTAATTGGAAAGAATACACCTGCTTTTTATAGTGATAATAATCTCCAACATTTATGGATATGTGTGAATATGCATGCCTTAGTAAGTTATTATATCCTGAAACCTATGTCGAATCTTGAAAAACATGTTAGTATTCCTACCCACTGATCAAATATGAATAATAAATACTATGAATTATTTGAAGTACTTAAATAAATACAACATTCAATCATATCTAAATTTAGTCATAACGATGTCCTAGAGTCAAACATACTTGAAAACTAGAGGTATTATAATCAACAAGAAGTGGAGTGAGGTACATAGTCTATATTGGTACCCCAGAGCCTAGATATAATTTCTAATCCTATCTTTATTGATATCAAGAGTAGTCAAAGTATAATAATAGATAAATATGGAACATGGTTTCCCCCTCAATTTTTTATAGGAGTGTTAATAAGATATCATGAAATAAATAACCAAGAAAATAACATATAAATCGATAAAATCATTAGCATCATAATATCACATACATAACAATTATCATCAAGAAGGAACATTAACATGTACAATACTTGGAAATGAACTATAACTTATAACTTAATAAAAAATGACAAGTTGACATAAAATTAGAAATGTTTTTACCCTATGCCATATAAAATAAAATGTAAATTTAAATTATAAACTTAGCTCCATTCTTATCTCACAATATTTGTAAATAGATTATGGAGAGATCATATTTAATACCACAAATTCTAGATTGAGTCTAAGATGTTATACGCCTACCAATATCTCATTCTTGGTGATTGACATGACGTAAAACTTTGTTGATTTATAAAAACAATAAAACATGGGAAATGCAATTTTATGGCCAAAATAAAATCATATGGTTCTAGTGTAAAATGTAATTTTATGGGTAGGGAAATGTATAGTTCTGGCTAAGAGATATACAATTATGGGGATAATATGAATGGATATAGGTTAGTTAAAACTTTTCTACTAAAAATTGAAAAAATGATTATAGGAAAATAATAAGCACTACTGAAATCATAGTTTTAATATTTAAATAATGCAAAAAAATATTGTTTTTTCCTTCAATTACTATGATGCAAACCCCAAACATGTACTAGATTTGTAGCATGGGTATGTACTAAAAACCATATAATAACTCAGGTTAGAAGAGGTAGATTGGATACATTAGGATGAAGTTGGACACTTAAGCCATGTTACACACATAATTGTAATGTGATATGACTTAGCTATACTCACCACATTTACAAAATGGCGAAATAATAATACTTGTAATTTATATTTATCAATTAGAGAGATGATAACCACATTAGAGGATATACATAGGATACTATGAATAACTATTAGAGGGAGATAAGTCACATCAGATAGTCTAGATAAATAAAATAAGGAGGAAGTATAAAAGAGTTATATGGGTAGGGCCCCATGGGCAGAGGATAGTGGAGGGAGATGTTGCTTGACCATGAAATTACATGATCATGTTGGTGAGATACTTTATTTTATGGGTGTAGGAGGTGTATCATATTTCTATAGATTATAATAAGTGATACAGAGCAAAGAGGTGGAGAGGATAGTATATGCCTAGGAATGGTGCATGTTGATAAACATATACAGGTCCATCAAGGAGAAACTAGGGAGTATAATGACTGATAAGACACTAATACATGTTTAGGCATAAGATCACATAGTAGTGGTTATGATATTATACTACTACTCACCCTATATGAAAAAGGGATACCATATAAATATAAATTGGTCACATTGGGACCCAAGCAACATTACCTAGAGGCCATATAAAAGGACATCCAGTTTGAGATGAGGATGTCACACAAAGGTGATGGATCAGGGTGAGAAATTGATAATAGGGTTGGTATGCTAGTACCCTTAATAGGTTCCTATATGAGTGTGTAAAAGGGTAGTATGAAAGATTACAAGATTTTCTTATGGATAATATCATCTAGTGCATGACACAAAGATGTCCTAATAGATATTTATAGAGGATACCATATCATCTAGGGAGGTGAAACACACTAAAGACAATAAGGACAAGGAACACTCTAACCCAAGAGTTGATGATGTGGGAATTATAGAGGTATGGTAGATATGGTGGGTTTTAGAACATATTTTACCATTATTTCCAAAAGGATAGGTGAGATAGGAGGGACATGAGAGGTATGAGGATAAAAATAAAGGAGACTTCAATGGGGATCCATACATGGGAGGAGTGTAGGAGGATGAAGTAAAAAATGTGTATCCATTAATGGTTACTCTAATGTAGGTGATGATTGAAAATTATTAGTAATTTCTAGGTATTCAATTAAAAATCACGTAGTTTTTTTTTCTTTAAATAATGTTTAGGGAGTCTAATGTATTAATATTTAGTTTAATGAAAAACTATGACCATCAATGATTGAACCATTATGGTTGATTCCATGGTTAAGACACTATCTTGATATATTCTAGATGGCATCCCTAAGATGCATAAGCACAATGAATTTGAAGCATGTACGCATGTCTCCTTACTCGATCCAGTTAGTAGGGTTAGTGAAACATATCTAGATGTTGTAGATAGAGTGAAGGATGTGAGTGAATGTATTGCATCGGCACATTCACAAACATCTCAACAAGAGGATAAACTAGTAGTGTGAGAGTAAAGAGCAGCATAGGGATGGGAGGTAGATATTCCACCTCTAATATATGATTCCATTGTAAAAACATATTTTATTAGTATGTAAAGGCACAAAAGATGTATTTTGATCAAGTGGGAGAGAATGTGAGGCTACATAAGTGGGAAATCATGAGATATATGTTGAGAGGGGGGACACACAACTTAGGAAAACTATATCCACCGCATCAATTATCCCACTTAGCAACAAAGTCAGGTGAGGATGTCATTATCTTCCACCTCAAGCATGATTTTTATGAGTCATGCATCCATAATGTTTACATGTAACTTAAGGTCCATCTAATATGTTTTATGTGAAATTTTATATATCATACCATCTGTGTATGTAGACTAAACAATTATAGAATAAATAATGAATAATAGCATATGGTAGTAGCTAATAAATCAAGCATTGTGATATGGCTTTAGTACCTATTATTAAGAGGAAAATTTGGAGTGAAAGTGTTTTGAGAAGTATGACCATCCTAGTGGATCAAGATTAATATTTTATTTGTGAAATACTTTGGGCAAGATATTGGTGAGTTGATTTATTAAAAGTGATTGTGGATAATTCATTAGGCTTAGTCATTATGGCTTAATTGTTATTACTAAAACTATATGTGATTACATCATTTATAGCTTAGATATATTTTATTGATATCATTTAATATTGTAGAGTCTCATTTATTTATTTTTATGACTGAAGTTTGTGATGAGGACATGTGATGCTCATCTCAAAGTTATAACTATTGTGGTTATTGGTAGCCACATGTATTTCCTTAAAAACTATAAAGGGTTTTTGGTGAATATTATGACTCGACACAAATACATACAAGTAACATAAAATTATAGGCACCATATATTAACTTAATATACTAAATTAATATAGGAGGAAGGATAGTGACCCTAAGGAGTTATAGTAAAAATTGTGATCAACTTATCAATAAATAGATAACTTATAATAGTCGATAGTTATTTTTAAAAATGCATATAATAATCTCCTTTATGAATATATGTTAGTAAGTGGTAAATTAATTGCTAAACATGGTAATTTAGTTGGATTTTAAACAAAGCCATTTTTGAGATAAAACCATAAATATGGCATAGAATAATGTATACAATGTAACATCTGGTCATTATTCCCACAAGAAAGTAAGAAATAAATTACATTAACAACAAAAAATGGCTTGAAAATGTTAATGCGACTTGAGAAGTACATTCGACCATGATTTTATAAGTCCAAATAAGTTAGGATAAAACTCTATTGAGTACAATGCCAAAAACTCCAAGTTGTCTGTAGAAGCAATACGATCCACAAAATTATGAGCAGTAGCCCACATTCCTATATAGTCCATATAATACACCTAAATATATTTCATGATCCTACGCCATTTCCCTCTTTATTAATATATTCTTCCCAAAAATAAAATCATCCAACTTAATCGTACCATCTTTCCTCACATAGCAATCAAAAACATAATCTAGAGTTTCAAACTTTTTACAGATATGTTCCTTAAAAAACACAAAAATAGAATCCTCAAGCTCATCCAATAATTATAGATAAAACCACCTAACCTCCCATAAAGCTCATCAAATTTATCCAATAATTCTATATAAAACATCTTAATCTCCTCTTTGACAAACACCCCATTTCAAAAACCCTCTAAATTCCATCTCAGGTCTTGAATCATACCATTCTTGCATTAAAAGATAAAACTGTGAGGGAATTTATAGAGTTTTATCTTCACAATGATAAAATGTGTGACATAAATCATGCACTAAATTATATTATGCTTTTGATAGACTTTTTATTGCTAAGATAAGATCATTTAAGAGTCCCATTTGTGTTGGTCCATACTGTGTCTCATTTATTTTATTATTCTTGGCTTGGCATGGTGATATAAAGAACCATCCTTGCATCCTCTACCAACATAGGCATCAACCTCACATACTTCATAAATATATATATATATATATGTAAAATAAGAATGTATTCCTTTGGCCTCACCATTCTATAATTATTTCATTTAGGTGAAATAATATTGTACAACCAATACAATGTAAATAGTAAAATCAATGTGAAAACTTTAAGAAGTGAGAAAATATTTGGAAGGGAAATTTTATAGTGAAAAATAATAGAGTAAGGTGATTACAATAGATACCTTCATGAAAATTACTAATAACATGTGCAACAACACAAAGACCGATAGTAATATGTTTAGGGACTTGTTGTAGACACCCCATTCTAGCCACAATTGGCTTCCGACCAGACTTCAAAACATCCCAATTTTATCTACACATCAGACATTATTTTTCAAAATCTTGTTGAGGCATCCCTATTTAGGGTATTATCATGTACACAATAATAACCTCTCATGGATTCATCCCCAGTCACCTTACGACCTACAACTAACAGTTTAACCCTTGGACCCATTAAATGGGGCACTTGAACAATTCCTAAAGTGATAAAATACTAAGCAAAATGAATCAACTAATTAAACCAAATTAAATTCTTAGGTAAATAATCCATTTGCAATTAATGACTATATAAAAATGGAAATTCAAAATATCAAGCTTATTCATCATTGCTTTTATGAGTTGTCAAGCACTCACAAAATATCTAATAAATATATGGATTTGTGAGCCACACCTATTAATTAAAAATATTAATTACATATCCCCTCCTTAACTCAATTGGCATTAGCTTTAACTCACCTAGGGATAGTTTTAACTCAACCATTCTTAATCCTAACCTAACTCAACTTGGGTGATAGTTAACTTTGGAGGCTATAAATACAAGGTCTCACCCATTGATCTAAAATTTATCTTGGTGTAGAACTATTATGCTCAAATACATATAATAGCTTTCTAGTGCAATGTTATTATGCCAAAATACTTACAAAAAGCTTCATTTTAGTTTTACCATACCCACATAACAAGATAAATCAAGCCAAGCCAAGGTGAATGAAAGTGAGATGATGCAAAAGCACAAGTGATTAAGACTCCATTATCCACAAATCGATCAAGCCAATCATCTCAACAAGCAATTTAGAGCTACAAGGAAGGTAAAAGAGAGTTTTTATTGTGTTTTTAAGTTGTGTTTTCATTATGTGCTTGTTACTTATGTTCACCCTATTACGTAGGCAATAATTGTTAGTTTGTATTGAAGTTGTTTTTCTTCAATTGTATTCACTAACAAGAGACTAACAACCTTCTTCCTAATCCTATATTACATAATGGCGCACCTAGTGTGACCTGCACCCCACAAAGTTCTTTCCATTGCATTTTAGGACCTCTTTCTAACATTTTTCATTTCAAAATCTTAACTTGACGACCAAAAAAGTGAAAACTTGAAGCTCAAAAATGAGACATAGGAATTTGTGGTATTACTCTATGGAATTGCATTTTTCACCTAGTAGTTATGGTTTTGCAATGTGTAGTTGTAGTTTTGTATTAACTATGTGTTTCTAGAGTAAAGTGCATTATTGCCATCCTGGTTGTATTTTTGACGTCCCATTTATGTTTTTGACATCCCAGTTGCATTTTTGACATCTTAGTTATGGTATTTCCATCCCAGTTGCATTTTTGACATCCAATTGCATTTTTGACATCTCAATTACATTTTTGACATCTAGTTGTGTTTTTGACATCCCAATTGTGTTTTTGACATCCCAATTACATTTTTGACATCCCAATTGTGAATTTGACATGTTATTTGCATTTTTGACATCTCAATTGCATTTTTGACATCCCAGTTGCATTTTTGACTTCCTAATTGCATTATTGACCCTATAATATTCAATTTTGCACAATGTAGTTGTGGTTTTACACTAACAGTTTATTTTATAGGTAACTTTAGTTTTGAAAAACTAGTTGTGGTTTTATAAGAAAGTGATGATTTTGCTCTGTCTATTTGTGGTATTGCACTGTGTGTAAAACATAATAAACCCAAGAGCTAAATTTTAGTTATCATTTGTTTATTTCATTTTAGCTTCTAAGCACAAAGACCCCCTAACACTTTTTAGAGGACCCAAAGACCAAGGACAAACATTTTTATCACCTTAATTCTTAAAATCACATTTACATTTAGTGTTTAAAAATCATTTACTTGATTTTTTTTTCTTTTTTCAAAGTTCAAAACTCAAACAATGCCAATGGGATAGACTTCACATCATATTTCTCTTGGTGCTCTAAAAATGAACTCAAATTTAGATTAAATGATCTTAAGATCTTGCTTGTGTATCATTTCACTTATTTTTTTGTGTTTTTTTATAAAATTACCTTAGTGTGTATGCTCTCCCCCCATCCCTTTTAGGTAACTTGGGTGACCAAAAATGATTTGTCCTTTACTTTTTATAACTTAGCCCAAATGCAGAAGGAATGTTGCTAAGGCACTCCCCAAAATCTAAATTATTTGGGTGACCCTAAAATGACCCTAAAAACCTTCTATCTTTACTTCCTTGCATCTTAGCTTGTGGGAGGGAGTTCATACCCTCCCCACGAGTTCGTCAGGGAAGCTTTAACCCAATAATTCATATATCGGCATTATTTCAACTCTACTCCATGATGGGATATATAACTCAGGGCAAAAATACTATGATTTTTAGGGGGATAAGTAGTTATCCTCTCCAATCATAATGAAACCCAAGTCAAATATGACTAACCAAAGGATTCCACTAAGAAGTACATGGATGGATCATTATGTAAAGGAATAGACCCTTGCATAGTAAGTTAGTTGGTATGAATTTAATTGATGTGATTGCTTCTCTAGTGTTAACCATACTTGGGACCATCTAGACGTGTGAAACTTATAGTTTTAAATAATCCCCACTTGTTATGGAAATATTGTCAATACAAGATGAGCAGCCTGAAGTTCCATGTCACTGTATGAACTCTTGAGAGAAGAGGGGGCCTAAAAACCCTACTTTTCATGTGAATCTAAATTTTTTGATTAACAAACATTATTTCCTCTCATCAGAAAGTATATAAATAGAATTTGATAGTATGAACCCACCTTGTCAATTTTTAGGATTAGGTATATACACTTAGGTGTTTTTGTTATTTTAACTTTTTAATTGAATTGTCTTGAGTCAAAATTGTTTGTTTGTTTAAACCATGTCCAAAACAAGTCATCTTTGCACATCACTCTTTTTCCTAAAGAGGTGTTATGTCATCTATTTGATGTCACACCTTGCCTTAGTCATTTTTAAAACATTTGTGTGTGTATGTGTGTCAATTATTTTAAAGAGGCATCGTTATGTTGCCCATTTAATTCCAAGTCTATGTCTTAGATTTTTTGAAACAAAACTATTTTCACCAAATCGTACACTCTAGAGGAGGTTTTTCAAGCCTACTCCAGATTTAGGTAACATTGGAATACTTATAGGTATGTGGGTTTATCTATAGAGAAGTAGACCTCTAGGTTTAAAGGCTAGTTCCCTGAATTTGCCTTGAAGTGTTTATCGCCTATATTAACTACTTGTTTGTGGGAAAAGGGACAAAAGTATGCATGAAATGAATTTAATCTAAGGGGGTAATATACCATGAATATATACACTATGATATCATACTTATTTCACTAGGAAATAAGACCTACAAACCAGCTTTAGAGTCCTAAGATGTTCTAACATAAGTATTTCAATATATAGCTGATATGCATAAGAAAACTCAAGGTAAGAAGAATAGAGATCAGATTGATAAATATAAGGACACTTTCACACTTGAATGGAGCTAAACACACTAGCTACACTCTATATGCCATGTTATAATGAGAGCTCCTTATACTAGACGTGAAAAGATAAGGAGAAGCAAGGATAGAATCACTAGACCTCACCATTCATCACTTTGCACAATTAGACAAGATGTTTGTGAACTCAAAACTAGATTTCTTATATTATTCAAAGATAAAATACAACATAAAACTAGAAGGGCTTCAGCATACATGGTGTGGAATTATCAAACAAGAGCCAAAATGGCTAATACTTATAGAATGTGACATAAGAAAAAGAAGAATGAAGTCCAAGAGTCACAAAAATAGGTGTCAAGATAAGAGAAGGAGTTAAAACTATAGTAAAATGAATTATGAGATAGACCATGTAATTTATAGTTGGACAAATGTCCCTCAAAGGAATAAAACTCCTCAAATTTTGGTGTAAGACTCTTCAACTTGCTCCTTGAAAATTGCCTTCATCATTTGGACTTCCTTGAATGATCCATAATAGACTATGGGTAGATGAGATCTTTAATTATGAGGGAGGGGTTAGAAATAGACTCCAACATGTATTGGATGTGTTCCTAATCATTAATATTCTTCTAGCCAAGTGCTCTAACTGCCTGTAGTCATAATCACTCTTATTTAAACTTGTCTTCACACTTGGCACTAAGACGCAAATCAGTTTCTCAAACTAATCCATATAGGGGAGGGTAAGGATCCTCAAGTCTCTAGATCCATCAGGCAAACCTTAAAAATTCTCCAAATTGGATTTATCACCTTCTCACTTAATGATCACTCTTTGTTCACTATGTAAATTTAGATTGGATATGATAAATGTGTTAGAAGAGATAATTGTGAGCTCTCTTGAAACAATAAATTCATTTGAAGACTTATATTAGGTCCCAAAATATCTCCCAAATTTATCCTCGCCTCTTGAATCTCCCTTTCACTTTTAAAACATCAAAATTTATCAATAAAATTCATTTTGCACCATGTCTATACAAATATAGTAGAAGCCAAATTGAAGGGAAAGCTCCTGGTGGACTCCTCTACAAGTTCCAATCATCTTCCTACTCAAACTATCCCATCTAGATGCCTTTCCTTCTTCATCCTTCCCATCAGGTCCTTATCAAGGGTTTTAGAGGGTTTTAAGTAGTTTTCACCCTTAAGGATTGTTCATAAATTTGTGATGTCTAAACCCCATAAAAATTCCATAAAATTCAATTTCATGACCCTCTTTAATCATTTCTAACTCCTCATACTCCCATCATATACATTTGTATAGGTATGAGCTTTCAAAGTTAGCCTCTCGAGCCCTTCAAGGCATTATGTGTAGGCTATCATGATCTTAAGCCAATAAATGGATTCTATGTGACCCTCTATGAAAAATAAAGGTTCTAACACACTTTTTATCTCCCTATAAACATTTTTTAATTCATTATAATTCTCATCTAGTATTATAAGTGAGACTATACCTCTTTTAAGCATTAGCCCTAATTAAGACATAATAGGAATGTTTGCATCTATGTAGGTTTAGGCCACCCTAATTTATGTCAAACACCTCTAAGACACTAATCAAGATTTTTCATGTTTTTAGAAACTCACCATACCATTATTCAAGGTTTCAACACTTTTTATCTCACTTTCTCATCATATCTTACTAAACTTGTAAGATTTTATGCATTTGTGAGTGCCCTCTATCTGAGATAAAATAGAGGGCATCTCCCCTATTTCCCTAGACAATTTGAATGTATTATAGGATTTATTAAGTGGTGGGTACACTATTCTTAAATTTTTAGGTTTGGTTCAAACTCTTATCACCCCCAAACACCTTAACACCCAAGACAGACTCTTGAGGCACTGATTGTGTGCATGGTTTATATGCTGACTATAGGTTGCATTGCTAGAACCTTTCTTTGCCTATTTTTTTTTTTTAAGTCTCATGATATGTATATTATCATTTCTAATGTGATATTATACATATAAATACTTTTAAACTTTTCCAAACTCTTCATTGTATCCCTTCTACTTGATAGGCCTAGACTGAGAAACTATGTATTATGCTTTCTTACTTAGAAAGAGAGATGTCTACAGGCGAATATTTCTTGTTAGACCTTGAATAATTTCCATAATAACTTATTTATGTCCTATAGGCTCATATCATAGTTTCACTTTCTCATATCGTGCCTTAGGTTAGACCAACATCAAGACTAGTTATGTTTTAGATCATTATCATGCCATAGTCAACTATAGTTGACTATTCTTGGAGTAAAAAAGGGTCATGTAGATGCATTTTAACCTTTGTACCTTATAATACACCTCATAGGATAAATTTAAAGTCTTAAAACCAACTCTCAATGGAAAACACTTATGTTTTCATGGTTCAATCATGAAGGTTTGTGCCATGAACCTGTAGATACCTACAGTCAGGTTATAATTGACCACTCTAAGGGTAAGGCACACCTGTAGATGAATATATAGGTCAATACCTTACAATTAAAATATTATCCAATTCCCTTGAATCACTAGTGTTCCTCTCACTTTAATATAATCACTTGACATGGTGATATGATCTTGTTAGGCCACATTAAACAATAAGGTCATTTGAAAGTTCAAGATACTGTAGAGAACACTGACCTTCTGCAATGAATAAATGCATGGATTTGAAGCCTTATAGCATGATACTCTATTATCCAAACCACTCACTCTCTTTTAAAAGTTTTTATCCTATATTATGGTTACATTATGGAGTCATTTAGTCTTGTATAACTCCTATTACCTCATTAGATGATAGTACCAAAAGTATCCTAGGCTCTGTTTCAAAGCTTTTAAGGTAACAAGTCCCTAAAACAAACTTCTCCACATATGGAATATGAATCAATTCTTCCTATCATTATATAGTTTCAAACATTATTCTCATGACATTTTCTAACTCCTCATATTTTAATGAGGTCTCAAAACATGTTCAAAATCTCTATGCAACACCTTCAATCCTCTATGAGAGCCACCTATAGGTGAATATGCCGTATATATAGTAGTGGGGATAGAATGTGGATAATAGGAATAGTGTAGGATCTTATAATCAACATTAGACCTCCTATAATTCTTCAAAATTATATTTACAACTTTGAATTTATTCAAACAAGATCAAGTATCCTCATTCCAACATGGTTGGCCTCTTATATGGCACTTGTAAGTGCATATCAATGGTGTAGTATTGTGTGTGTAGTTTACATTAACTATAACAGTCCCTCATGTGTCATTTGAGAGCTAGGACTGAGTGTTCATATTCAAAAGTGTATCTAACCTCTTGAGACTCTTCATTTACTCTCCATGACTACTCTCAAAACCTTCATACACCATGATTGTAGATGTATACTTACAGGAAACCTGACTGTGTGAAACATGACTACAACTTTATGTGAAACCTTTTGAAACTAATCTTGGAAGGAAGGATGTGAATTACATGATATGGGATACATTAAATACAAAATATCATCCTCATATAAAACCATCAAAAGGATAATAACCTCTATAAATTGTGGAATATGCATGTAACTAGCAATGGAGATCTCAACCTATAGCTTGAGATACTTGAGCTTATAAAATCAACTCCAAACATGAAACCAAAAATGGAAACCATTAAATAAGGATGTACACATATTTTGTAATCAATTTCATTGACTTTATTTTATGGATAATCTCATACAAGAAGAAAACCTACAGGTGTGGGGATTAGCATGCTAAATGAGACAACCAACTTCTTAATCATAGTTCATAAAGTATGGGAAACCAATCTCTAGAATAATACCATGAAAATGAATTACACCAAGTTTAATATCCTCCACCAAGATTATTTAACTTTTAACCTCTCTTATTGGTCATACCATCAGAAGACCTATTGACCAACTTTACATGTCTAATGAAGTGATAGAGAAGCAGAATAGTTTTGGTTCATTTTTGATACTTCCAAAGTAGAGGAAACATGTAAATGAAGTTAGGAAGTTTAATTGTCACTGCATGACCTTTCCACATGTGCCACACTCCCCTATAGGTCATATAATTTCTAAAATCCACTCTTTTCAACTATTTTCTTGATTTTAGGTAGGAACACTTTTCCACCTAATAAAACTGTACCATCTTCATTAATGACTCTAAAAGTGACCCTAAAGTGACATAGAATGACTTAGAACTAGATTTAACTATGACTAAGGTTAATATCTCATTAAATGACATCAAAAAGACTATGACACATCCTATTACATCTTTTAATATCCCTATATAAGTTTTTTAATATAGGGGGTTGACCTATTTTGACTTGTGGTCAAGATAGTCAACAAAAACCATTTATCATATCTTTTGAGTGAAATAGCATTGCTCCAATACTTGCATTATTTCAAAGACCTTTGCCTTGTGTCCAATTAATTACAAAACCATGTGTGCATTTATGGTCTATACTTAGTACCATTATGTCATTCATTTTTGCCTAAAATATTATATATTTGATGAAACTAAGCCAATTTTAAAATTGGTCTTGTGATGTTTATATTCAAATGTCAATTGGTTTATGCCTATGCCTCATGTAATTTTAGCTTAGACATTTACCTATCACTTTTAGATTGTGCAAATTGGACTAATTCCTTGCTTCTGTTATCAATATTTGTACCTAAATTTGGGAAGTGGTTTATCTTTCATGTGCCTAAAATCCAATGTCTTTTTCCAAAGGTCAAGTTTATGTTTAAATCTGAATGCCTAGTTTGAGTCCAAGTGTTTCAAATTGTTAGATTAATTATCTTGTTTTTTTAGACCTAGTGTGTTCCAAGTTTATATTTTGTGTTGTATTTACAAAAGACCTATCATCTTACCTTTTAGACCTTGTTGGTTCTAATTCTATCTTTTGTGTCATATTTCCAAAAGGCCTAGTAAATTCTCATTTATTTTTAGACCTAGTGAGTTTCAAGTATAGCTTTTATGTCATGTTTACAAAATACCTAGCATATTACCTCTTTGTTTTAAACATAGTTCATTTTGAGTCTATCTTTGTGCCTTTTTCCCAAATACCTAAAAACTTTTTTCATTTTTAAACCTAGATTAGAGTTTTTTGAAACAATTTTTACCAAGTTTGGCAATCAGATTTATCCATTCACTTGACCATTTGTGTGAGATATTCAACATTAGACCTTGAAGACATTTGAAACCAAGATTATCATTGATGATTTTGGAGAAAAATATCCATTATAAGCCAATATTAAACCATTTACAACAACATACTGAGTACCTATTCCTAGACCAATGTTGCTTTTAAACCTAGACCTAGACAATGACCATTTTCATAGACCAAGACCACCCTCTTTGGGATAATTTACAAATCCAGCCATACCAATTGTCATATCTTGAGATCACTCTTCCTTTGGCTGATTAACATATGATGTTTTCCCTTTTAATGATGATAGTACCTGATTCCTAACCTATACCATTAATCCTCCTTCAACTTGCATTAGCAACCAAGCTTCACAAAATCCATCCATTATAATTCCAGACCCTCATCTTTTGGCTCACATCAGTAACCAAGATTTGAAATACCCATTCATTACCATTATAATCCATCATCATTTATATAATATGAAAAACCAAGGTTCACAACATCCTCTAATTACCATTCTAGGCCCTACCAAATCCAGTAGCTCATTATCCCAATAAAGTCACATAGTCACAATTAGACAGATCCCAGTTACCATCCTAGATTTGTAGCCTACCTTTATTTAGCCCATCTTTGATGATCTTGTTTATAAATATGTCATTATCCAACCCTGAATCATTATTCATCCAGTGCCAACATTCCCCCACTTTAAAAAATCCATGTCGATCATCAATCCATAATAAAGCCATTTAGTACCTCTAAGAGCAATCATTCAAAGACCAAGATGTGTTTAAATATGATATTTTACAGCCAATTATAACCCAAGTCCAAGAGAATAAACCAATCCATGATGTTTTTATTAAAACACCTATTTATGACGAGTCAACCTGTGATGAATTACCTTTTGATCCTTTCCCTTTGGTTGAAGAGTCTCACTCTAACAATCCCATCTTGTTGATCTGTTTCTTACTGATTATAACTTACTTTGGGAAAATCATTATCTTGACCATTTTCTTATTTTTAAATAACTTCCCTTTGATAAGATAGTCTCTGTAGAGTTGTCTCTAGATCTTTTTCCCCTCATTGAGGAGTCTTAATTTAACAAGTTGGTCTCTATGGAGTCACCCTTCGTGTTGTCCCCTCACTTTAAAGGGTTTCACCTAGATGATCCATTTATGTTGAACCCTCCTTAAATGAATCTATTTTTGAATATCACATATACCATCACAAGACATCACTTGTCTAATACCAAAAATTTAACAAGACATCATTATAGTAGCATCCATAATTAAATAAGAATCATAACTAGAGTCAAGTTATATTCTTGAACTGACATCAGATTTAGAAAAATCAGCAGAATTAATATTAGTCTCAACATTGGATTTAGAGTCCATTGAGTCAGATTCAACTTCATAATTAGTGACATTTTTGATTGTTATGACATTGGTTACACATGACTTGCTGATCAAATTTAATACATTTGTGATCATTTCATAGTTTTGAGGATGATTACTTCAACATCAATATAAGTTCTCCTAGTATATTCTATGAGGATTGTGTTATCTCTCCCCATTCTATTACCATTCACATGCCATTACCACCACCCAACATAGCCATTATATTAACATTCTACCTCTTACAAGTGTCAATTCAGACCAATAGAATCACACCTTATTAAACTGCATCCATGGTTACATATCGATTACATAATATTATGGGGACCAAGACCACATTCATGCAAAAGAAGAACAATCTCATAGTGAAACCATTTTAGAGGTGCCAGAGGGAAATCAAAGTCCAAACTCAACATCTTCTAGTGAAACCTTATTTGAGGTGGTAGAAGACAATCAAAATCAAAAGTTAACATTCCTTAGTAAAACCTTCTCAAAGGCATTAAGGGATAATCAAGACAACTTTATTGATGAAAATCTCTTTGAGGCACCAATAGCTAAGCACAATAGTTCTTCACTTCTTGATGAAGACATTATTAAAGATAACATCAATACAGCTTCCAAACTACAACCTAATCAGATGGAAGATAATCCTAGCATATTCAAAAGTATTTATCCCCACCATAACCAAAATTATGTCAAATCCAAAATCAACAACATTGTGTGTGCCTAAAAATCCTAATCTTTATTTATTTCCCAACCATTATAATTCCATTATGATCCATTTATTCACTATAGACCTATATTACATTTCCAAATTATACTTATCAGCCAATATTTATCCTTATTTATCATCCTTGGTTGCACTTTCCTTTAAAGAGGCTACAAAGATATCTTATCTCAAAGTTTGGAGGAAATAAATTCAAAGACCAACAAAGATCACAATAACATTATTAGAGTCCAAATTAGTAATAGGTTCTTGACAGAGAATCTATTTAAAAGGAGTGTGGGATATTAACTTAAATGATTGAATATTTTGGTTGTATCATATGTTGATCAAGATAAGCATCTCCACATCAGCAAGAACAATAGAACCATTTACCTTGCCTTTCTATTTACCTTGTCTTTCCATTTATGTTCCCTTTTCCATTTTCCATTCACTTTGCCATTTTTCATACCCTTTCATATGCCTTGCCTTGCCCTTTGCCACACCTTACCATCCTTTCATACTTTTCCATATATTTGAGCTAATGTGACTTGAGGTCTATTTGGATTATGTAGGCAGTGCTTAATTTACATTGAGGTCAGCTCAATCACCCTTTTCCAACTCTCTCATCATTTTAAGAGTAATTTAAGACAATTTTATCTCCATTTTATGAGTGATATCTTGTCAATATCTAATGATTTAAGATACCCAAAAATATTCAAAACATTTCAAAATCCTAAAAATTAGAAATTCAAGTTATCATCTCCTAAAGTGATATAAAGCCTCAAAATCTTAAAAAAATTATCTTATCTAAACCTAATCCAACCATCCTTGATCTTCCTTACTAGGGTAAATCCATTCTTTGTTCTAGTCCATTTTACTATCATCAGGGGCACCATCTAAATCACCATTTTAGGCCACACTCACAACTTTCACGTTATTGGGGTAACACCAAAGCGTGCAATGTATTCTAGGATATTTTATCCCCACATGTCATTCCCTTGCATATAGCCTTGCTTGGAGGCACCATTTTTTTATCATTCCATTGAGCCTTCACATGTAGGTATTGACTTGTTTGATGATAGGATGTTTTCTGTTGCTTTTACTTTCAATTTTTATGTGTTTGTTTGCTTAGTTGTTTGTTGTTTGTTTGTTTGCATGTTTGTTTTATTTATTTATTGTGCCTCAACTCAGTATATATGTTTTCATTAGGTGATTCCTTGCACATTATTCTTGTGTCCATCCATGTTCATACCTCAACATTGGCATCATGGTTTTTATCAATAGTGCATTATTTTCAATTATTTATTGGATCAGGTCTCAGTCCTTATGTACCTTATGACCAAGTCATCGTGGTGTTTTATATCATGATGCATACCATCATGTGATATAACAAAAATTAGTTTGATGGATCTTACAATCAATAGTGCCATAATTTTTTTGATGAAATATATCTAAATATATTAACAAAATAAATATACAAATAATTCATAAAAAAAAGGTGGTATCGAAGCATGCTTCTTGGTCATTTTTGGCCCACATACCAAACTTGTACCCATATGGATCAGGTTAATAATGGATGAATAGATGGAAAATTTTTAGAGACCCTTTAGAATGTCAAGATTTCTTATAATAAGTGTGGAAATGCAAAGGATCCATCTGCTTCTTCATTGTGTTCATCTAGGCATCTTGGGTCTAGTGGCAAAATTTTTAAGTAGGCACTTTATTGATGCCACCATTGCCATGTGTGTATGAATTATGGAAAATTGGTCATATGATTTTTTTCACATTTGTGCCAAGTTTATATGCATTAATTTTTAGGTCCTCTACCAAAGTGCATCAAAAGTTATGGAGATCTAAAATTGGCCTATCAGCAAAATTCTGCTATTTTTTCATAGTTAGCCATTTTTCAAGAGGTTCCAACAAATTCAAGTGATCATCTTCATAAGGCCATATCTCACACATATAATAGTTTTAAGAGAAAGTGGTCACATGGTTTTGTTCACTTTGGTCCCTAGTTGCTATGTACCAAGTTCCAAATCCTCAAACAAAACACAAATAGAGTTATGCATGTGCAAATTTGATTCCTCAGTTAGGTTTCACTAAGTTTCACATACTTAGCCAAATGCATTCAACCATTGCCAAGACATCATGCAGGAGTAGATATGGACCAGACAACTTGAACATTTAATATCTTCACTTGGGAAGCTTCTAAGACTAGTGGATTAAATGCGTTCATTCTTTTTGGCCTTAAGAGCATCTCCTAAAATTTTGGTGCCTCCATAACTTATGTGCTTCAAGTTATAGGCCTTCAATGTTGGACCTACAACATAAGATGTTCACACTGATGTCAAGTTTAAGCTTGGGAAAAACCAACTCTTTTTAGCTTAAATTTGAGAGTCATGCAACCATTATTGATAGAAATAAGGGCATTAATATTAAGATCATGAACTAGTCATTAGATTTCAAACAGTGAGTCCCAGCAAGATCAACAGTCCTTGATTGATTGTACATATCAATCCAATAGTGTGAGATGAGTCAAATAGTCAGAGAGCTTGAGAGGCCACCACATGCGTAAGTGTGTGAACTGACAGACTAAAAATAGAATCTTAAGAATTAATGTGTGTTTGACACATGGCATAAGCTTAGACAAGTTTGATAATTCAAAGATAGATCTAAGGGCTCATATTTGTTTATACCTAGAAGATCTAATAGAGTAAGATGAGTAAAAGAGGCAATGATCTGAGTCAACTTTGATAGCCAATGGAAACGGATTGAGCTAGGACATTTTTTATTAAGGTCGATGGAGCAGCTCAACTTGGGCAAAGCAATGAATCGACCCAAACTGGTGGGAATATATGGAGTTGAACTCAAGCATGATCTAGTTTGGGATAAAATCAAATATTTTGGGATCAAATAGTACCATTAAGAACCTACAAAGGTATACACATAGACTTTAATGACTTTATCACCAAAACCAGTTATATGAAAGTGACCCTTTTTCCCACTTTGGCATCCATTAGCAAACCCATAATGAGTAGTTTTGCACAAGACACAGTGAAAATAACTTGATCTCATTATTACAATTACCATAGAGAATCATAGGGAGGATATTATAATAATTTAACAAACTAGAGTAACCTTGATCAATCAGGAAGGGTTTGAGTGAGCTTAATTCATAGAGGTAGTTGTAACAACTTTTTAAATAGATTTGAGCTCATTTGATTCCATTTTTTAAGTGCCAAAACTCCCTCTCTCTTGATTCCCTTATGCTATAAATATATCCCTCAATCTATTATTTTATATCCCTCATGTAGGTATGACTAGAATCTACCAGAATTATATTCGACACCACTTGGAGTAGTGAATGGAATATTTTTTCAATCATTTGCTAATCTATATTTAGTGTTTTATGTTTGTTTAATATGAAAATGTGATTGTTATCTTATTTTTGTATGTCCAAACTCAACCTAAATGCTATAAAATTTCTTTTTAGGTCATATAGTGTGTCTCATCCTTGATATCTCAAAGATATAGTGGACAATTAAATTTAAGTGTCTTTAACCATACCTTAATTTCATTACTCCCTAGTTTTAGTGTATCAAGCAAGCCTCTATACAAAATAATATTACATAGAAATTATAGTAAGCATTATATTAACTTTTTTCATGGTTCATTAGTGTGTTAAGGAGTCCAAGCTTAAGAGTGGATCTAATAAATTCTAGGTGCATCACCACATATTAGAATAGGTTCTACTTTATGCAATATTCTTAACTCTTTTCACCCCAACCATTTTTTTAGGTTTTAGAAGCAAAGGTCTAAATTATAAAATCTAAGGAGCTATCCTCATAAAAAATCTTATAGGTTTGATCTAGTTATAGGCATCACATAGTGTTAGACCAATCATATGTTAGTCTAGGTATGGGTAAGATTTGAATAAATCTGACCCCTATTGGCTACTATTTGGATAGCTAATAGTTTCAGCATGCCCAATGGGACCACCTATTTACATAATTTGGCATATCTGAATATAGTAGCAAACTTCAGAGTTTCATTTCTAGATTTGAATAATTTTCATGCCCCCCAGAGTTATGACAAGATCCTCTACAAAAGGGAAGGAGATAGATTTCTCTGAGCTACCTTTCCAATCAACAAAGAAAAAGAAAGACTCTCAGTCAAAACCTAAACCTAATGCTCTTGTTCCCCCTATTATTTCCCAAAATCCTCCTATTCAAGCTAGTATTGTTCAGCCAAACATTGTTATAAAACCCATACCTTAGATGGTTGTTCTAAGAAATCAAACCTTTAAGCCATTCAATGGTGGTAGTCCTCTAAATCTTACTCAATGGGATGATATTCTAGTCTTGACACTAAATGGGATAAATCTAGTTACTCCTATAGACCATATTGTAGATATTACTAACCTTTGTTCCATGCATCGTGTGACTCAAGAAAATGTAGTAATGAGGTTGTTAGCAACTTATTTAAAAGGGAAAACACTTCAGTGGTATAGAGGATTGGTCCCTAAATCAATTAATAGTTGGGATGAGTTTGGAGAGGTCTTGTGCAAGCAATTTGAGGAGAAGAGTGATCATCTTTCACTTGTGGAGCAACTTACAATGACTAAGATATTCAATCATGAGCTCATGGTGGATTTCAACTACAAATTCTAGAAGACCTAGGCTAAAATTCTTATAGTGATCAAGCCTATACCCAACTATGCTTTACACTACTATATGAATGATTTTAATTCAGATGTAGTTGTGATGATTCAATCCGTAGGATGGAATACCCTACCTAGAACTTTTGAAGTCACAATTAGGGTTGAAAATTTCCTTATACAAGTAGGCAAGTTGGCTCTAAGGCCACCAATACATCTCTTCCTAGAGATACATCCTCTTAACCCAACTATTACTCCATTTCTAGATTTAACAAAATTTTATCAAATAGAAGGTGAGCAAATTGACAAATTGGGGAAGATAGAGAGTATTATAAAAGCGCCAAATAATAAGTTGGTTGTAATGGATAGGCAATAAGCTCCACCATATAGGCCATACCAAAATAATAATCATAATTTTTAATACAATAGGCCACCCTATCAGTCTAATCAGTAAGGGTAAGGGCATAAGCCTTGATCAAGGAAATACAATCCTAATTTTCCAAGTAATTTTAGAGTTGTATCAACTCAGAACAACTATTTTTAGGAAGGTCAATGGTAGTAAGAGGGACAGTCCAATGAGATCGTGATGCCCACTATTGGAGTCATGTATCAAGACCCTAGTTGGTAATATGCTCCTTCACTTCAGGGTTATGATATGATGCCTCTTCCACCATAAGCCCCCCAAATGAGTCAAGACAACATGCCTACTATGTCATTATCAAAATATTAAATCTAACAGTCATGAACCATGGGTAGAGCACTAGATGATACTACATGCATGAATTTTCAAGAAAGGGAATATGTATCTGAGCATGTATCAACTGATATGGGATAAGCTTCATAGAGGACAAATGAACCAATTATAGCTCAGATAAAGGATAAGAAGAGGATGTTAGAGGATAACATGGGGTAATCTAAGATTTATTCATCATCTCCATAGACCAGTTAGCAACCTACTCTTTTAGATGTGCCTGCAAATCAACAAGTTCCCCAACCTCATAGACAGTAGTATAACTCCCCCTTTGTTCTTCATGTTACTCAAATGCCAAGTGATGCCTCCACTTCCAATATGCATTCCAAAGGTACTAATATTCCCTCTAATATTGTTGATCATTTGAATAAGGCTAATGTAATTATGTCCATGTATGATGCTCTATCTATCCCCAGGCAAAAGGAGATTCTCTAGCAAGAGCTCTCTAAACTTTCTCATGTGGATAAGGTAGTTAATAAAGTGAACACTATTTTCATCAATAATAGTTAGCCTATCCAAGTTCCCAATAAAGTTCGAAACAAAATCCAATCTCAAAATGTTATTTATCCTTCTAGGGTTGTTAATCCTCCCCCATTTTATATGTCAATCATCATATGGGATTATTTAGTATACAATTTCATGATAGACTCAGGTACTTAAACCTCAGTGATGCATAAATCCATAACAAACAAGCTTAGGCTCAAATATGTGCCTAAAAAAAAAGGTGTTCTCCAATTAGATGGATCCCCTACTAAGATAGTAGGCATCTTGAAAGATTTGTAGATTGCATTAGCTACCTACCGAAATTATGTCTTTAATCAAGATGTAATGGTAGTAAACCTACCTCCATATTTTGCCCTGTGCTTTTTTAGGGACTTTACTACTAATATTGGGGGATATTTGTCATTTAATTAGTCATATATGGTTTTTATAACCAGATATGGAACCAAAGTCACTATAAGATCTGAGCCTATCTCCAGGTTCCAACTAGAACCCTATATGCCTAATCTTGCGAATCCCAATTATGCCATATTTGAAGATTTTATTGAATAACAACCTCATGATCATATTGAAGGAATATTAGATCTATATTTATATGAATGGGTAGTTGAGAGTCATGGATTTGATCCATATAAAAATAATGAAGAGACCAATTTAGGAGTGTACTACATGCATGAGGAGGGTGACGTTATACCTTGCTTGACTAACACTACCCAAGAAGAGGATGGTATGTGGACTTTGTTCTTTGATGTGTCAACGTCAAAGAATGGAATTGGAGTGGGAGCCATGTTGATTTCACCCTCAGGTCAAAGATACCATTCTACTACAAGAATATAATTTATTTGTACCTCTAATACACTTGAATATGAAGCTCTTTTACATGGTTTGAAAGAAGTAAGAAAGATAAGTATCCAAATCCTCAAAGTCAAGGGTGATAGTGAGCTCATAGTGTAATAGGTAAGAGGCCTAAGTGTTGTTAAGTTGTGGAGCTAAAAGCTTCAACTCTTTGCAAACTAAAGGAACAGAAGGTTGCTAAGATCCAGGAGCACCGACATTGGCAGCAGGACCGACGTCGGTCGTGACCAGTGCAGAAGGCCACCGACAACGGCAGGGAGTCGGCCGATGTCGGCAGAACCAAACTAGCAGGGACCGACGTCGGTCGCCTGTGTGTTCTAGAACTGCTCGTTGCACAGATAGTTAGTTAAGTGAATGAAGTGTTTGCATGTAAAGGCCAGTTAGAGTCTTGAGCTGCGAGGATAATTATCTAAATTAAGAGTCTAAGTTATTGTTTAACTTTGGGATCTATTTATAGACCCATTGGCATGTATTGTAATTTATGTACAAGATAAGGAAGGCAAGGAAGTTCCTTCTAAGTGTAATATCATTGAGTTGCAGGTTGTTGCAAGCTCATAGGAGATCTACATGTGTGAGTATGGTCTGTTGAATTGCAGGTTACAGGTTCATGGAAGATCAACTTGAAGTACTATAGAGTGCTTGGTGAACTAGCAGGGTTATTACTGACTAGTTGGAGAGGTGAACACCAATTCTATTTGTGAGTTGGTTGTTGAGACCGTTTTTGGTAGGAGAGTGTTGTAGAAGAATTACTGTACACTTGAGGTGTGGGAAGCCTCTGTAAGGTGGAAGAGTGTGGCGGCTCTTTATTGTATTCTTTTCTGTAAAGTGTTAATACAAGATAGTGTATTGTCTCTCATATTCTGTGCTATTGGTGAATTCTAGTTACTTATATTTCTGGTTATTTTCACATTTATAATTGCTTATATTTGGTAATCATACTGTGCTCTTTCTGAGGAGCAAGATCCTAACAAAGTGGGATCAGAACAGGTGTTGTTTTTGTGATCCCCCAACAAAGTGGTATCAGAGCTGTTGGTTGGGATACTAACAGATTGGATTATATCTGGTTAGTGTGTTTTGATTACAGGTTAGTGTGTTTTGATTACAGGTTACTCACAGGGTTTCTGTTTGAGTGGGAGTTGAGCAATGGCAGAAGACAGTAAGCTACGAATGGAAAAGTTTAATGGCAACAACTACCAACTATGGAGGATGCAGATTGAGGATTATTTGTATCAAAAAGATTTGTACTTACCGTTTGGAGGGGTTAATTACAAACCCTCGGATATGAAAGATGAAGAATGGGAGGTTCTTGATCGGAAGGCTCTGGGATCTATTAGATTGAGTCTTGCATCATCTATGATTTCTAGCTTATCACAGTGTAAGACAACGATGGAGTTGATGGAATCTTTGGCAAATTTATATGAAAAACCCTCAGCTTCTAATAAGGTATTTCTTATGAAGCGTTTATTTAATTTGCAAATGTTGGAAGGTGGATCTGTTCATAGCCATCTTAGTGATTTCCATGGTTTGGTAAACCAGTTAAGTTCAGTCAATATTGTATTTGATGATGAAATTAGAGCTCTCTTAATCTTGTGTTCATTACCTGAAAGTTGGGAAGGTTTGGTAATGGCAGTTTCTAATATTGTGTCTCCTTCAAAAGTCTTAAAAGTGGATGATGTTGTGAGTGTGATCTTGAATGAAGAGATACGCAGGAAAAGCACAGGTGAGTCATTAGGGAATGCTTTGAGTGTTGAAGGCAGAGGAAGGCAAAGAGAGAAGATAAAGCATGGGAGATCAAGGTCCAAGATAGGCAGAAGATCCAAGTCCAGGTATGGCAGAATAACCTGTTGGAAGTGTAGAAAGCAAGGGCACTTAAAGAGAGATTGCAGATCAGGTGAAGATCAGCATGAAGGACATGAAGAAGAAGTAGACATTACAGATTATGTTGCACGGGATGCTCTAGTATGTTCTTTGGATAAAGTAGAATCTTGGGTTTTAGATTCTGGTGCCTCTTTTCATGCATCCCCACATAGGGAATTTTTTCATGATTATATCCAGGGAGATCTTGGAGAAATTTGTGTAGGGGATGGTAAGCCTTGTCAGATTGTTGGCAAAGGGAAAGTGAAGCTGAAACTGCAGATAGGTAACACATGGGTGTTAAAGGAGGTCATGCATGTCCCAGTTCTGGAGCAGAATTTGATTTCTGTTAGAAGTTTGGGTGATGAGGGTTGCACAGTAACTCTCACAATGGACTCTTGGAAGGTTACCAAGGGTACACTTGTTTTAGCTAGAGGTAAGAAAGTAGGTATGCTTTATCTATCTACTTGTATTACTGACTCTCTTTTTGGGTTATCTACTTCAGCTATAGATTCAGAGATGTGGCTTGATAAGCTTGGTCACATAGATAAGAAGGATATGCTTGTTCTTGAGTCAAAGGATATGCTTTCGGATTTGGAAGGTATGGATCGTGGTTTCTGTATATAGAAGAAGAAGGTGACGTTTCTTGAGGAATATGATGTTAGTGACAAGAATAAGAAAGCCTTGGTTTTCAAGGAGAAGGTGACGGATAGAGTTCAGCACAAGATGCAAAAGAATTTTGAGCAGAGCAAGGGTGTTTTGGACAAGGATTTGATCTAAAAAGATCTCATGAGAAAAAGTTAGGTCTCACAAGAAAAACACAGAGACCGACGTCGACAGGAAAACTGGCATCGATGTCCAGACAGGGACCGACGTCGGCTATGTGCAGCCCGATGTTGGTGAATCAGGGAAGATAACTACCGATGTCGGCCATGGGAAAATGACGTCGGTAAGGGGGCAGGGAACCGACATCGGTCGGGTGCAGACTGAGATGTGATCGGTATCAGTTACTGAGACAAATTTTGGGTGGACAGCAAGCTGTCAAGGTGTCTCAAGTGCCCATATGGAGGACTTAAGGTGTAAGTAAGTTCTTAAATTCATCATTTCCCTTCTTTACACTACTTGTTGCACACTTATGGCATAGGACCAGGAAGTTATTGAAGAAGCAGAACAGGTAGATCTAGGAAATAGTGGGAGCTTGGCATGGATGAAGATGTGATTCTTTGGACGAGAACCAAACAGTTGTTTTGGGTAGAGTGGCCAGCTAGAAGTAAACACTGAGAGATGAATGGATGTTTAAGATGAAGGAGAGCGAAAATGGATACGTGAGATGGAAGATCAGGGTATATGGTCTTGTATTAGCTGCAGGGCAATGGAGGTTTGATCATTGTGTTTCTCTTTACCAGGTTGGATAATATTAGCTACATTATCCTATTACTGTATGATGTGCTTGTTGCAGGGTTACATATACAGGGTATTGCTGAACTAAAGGTAAAGCTAGTTCAGGTGTTTGTCATGGAGAATCTGGGGGCAGCAAGATTCTTTGACATGAGTGTGTTCTAGAGACATGGTAGGTCATATGTTGACTTTGTTTCAGGATGATTGTGTGAGACCGGTTAGCACGCCAATGGTTGGACAGTTCTTAGAACATGTGTCTTGATTCACATAATGAGGTTGAGTGCACGGTATGTACTAAACCTGAGTTTTCCCAAGTAGTGGGAGTTGTCACAAGTTAGAGCCAATCCAGGAGAGAAACATTGGAGGACAGTTCAGTGGATTCTTACAGGGACTAGCAGCAGGTGCACATGCTATGCAGGTTTAGGTTATTTCCTACATGGTTTGTAGATGTGGATGTGGCAGGTGATTTAGATGATAGGTTTTGCACTACAGGTTTGTGGTGGTTGGTCTTCAAGAGTAATCTTGAGGAGGGATACAAAGCCAAGGGAATAAACTAAACAGAGTACAGGTATAGGTACAGGTTGCAGTTATTTATCTCCAAGTGGGAGATTGTTAAGTTGTGGAGCTAAAAGCTTCAACTCTTTACAAACTAAAGGAATAGAAGGTTGCTAAGATCTAGGAGCACCGACGTCGGCAGCAGGACCGACGTCGATCGTGACCAGTGCAGAAGGCCATCGGCAACGGCAAGGAGTCAGCTGACATCGGCAGAACCAGACTAGTAGGGACCGGCATTGGTCGCCTATGTGTTCCAGAACTGCTCGTTGCACGGACAGTTAGTTAAGTGAACGAAGTGTTTGCATGTAAAGGCCAGTTAGAGTCTTGAGCTGCGAGGATAATTGTCTAAATTAAGAGTCTAAGTTATTGTTTAACTCTGGGATCTATTTATAGACCCATTGGCATGTATTGTAATTTATGTACAAGATAAGGAAGGCAAGGAAGTTCCTTCTAAGTGTAAGATCATTGAGTTGCAGGTTGTTGCAAGCTCATAGGAGATCTACATGTGTGAGTATGGTCTATTGAATTGCAGGTTGTAGGTTCATGGGAGATCAACTTGAAGTACTATAGAGTGCTTGGTGAACTGGCAGGGTTATTACTGACTAGTTGGAGAGGTGAACACCAATTCTGTTTGTGAGTTGGTTGTTGAGACCGTTTTTGGTAGGAGAGTGTTGTAGAAGAATTACTGTACACTTGAGGTGTGGGAAGCCTCTGTAAGGTGGAAGAGTGTGGCAGCTCTTTATTGTATTCTTTTCTGTAAAGTGTTAATACAAGATAGTGTATTGTCTCTCATATTCTGTGCTATTGGTAAATTCTAGTTACTTGTATTTCTGGTTATTTCCGCATTTATAATTGCTTATATTTGGTAATCATATTGTGCTCTTTCTGAGGAGCAAGATCCTAACAAAGTGGGATCAGAACAGGTGTTGTTCTTGTGATCCCCCAACAAAGATAAGTATCCAAATCCTCAAAGTCAAGGGTGATAGTGAGCTCATAGTGTAATAGGTAAGAGGCCTAAGTGCAATCAAGAATCAACATATAAAATCTTATAAGCATCGGGTATGGGACCTCATGGAAGATTTCTTAGCATTTGATATCCAATCCATACCAAAAGAAGTAAACCAGCATGCAGAGAGGCTTGATACCATTGGTGCCCAATATGAGATAGCAGAAGGAGTCAAAGGAAAAAATCCAAGATAAGGTCAAGATTATATGTATACCCGTTGTACTTGATAATGAGGTGAATTGGTAAGTCTTTAACAATGATAATCAAATCATATGTTTTCTAATGCAAGAGGTAGAAGTCTACCATAAGAACTAGGACAAGCTCCAAAATCAATATGATGATCAAATAGTACAACTGAGGTATAATAAGCTACCCAAAGGGATAATGACATTAGAAATCATATTCAATGAAGATGACCAAGTAATAAAAGGGAAAGCATGCATCTCATCTAAAGAGGAACACTATGAAAAGATAGATATCTTTAAGGGAAAGTTGTTGAAGCTCAAAAAGGTCAATACATAGAGGAAAGAGTTGCATTTGTTGATTTGTCCTATGAATTTTTTGATATATTTGCTTGGGATTATAAAGACTTGAAAGGGTTTGACCCAAAACTTGTACAATACACCATTGAATTAGAAAGCAATTCCAAGTCGGTCAGGTAGAAATAGATGCATGTCAACCCAAGAGTGGAGGATCTCATGAGAAGAGAACTCTATAAATTGATTGAATCAAGGATAATATTTCCAATTAAGCATTCCTCTTTGGCGGAAAACCTTGTGCCAGTGAGGAAAAATAATGGAGAGATTTGTTTATATGTTAAATTTAGGGAGCTCAATAAGGTGTACCTAAAGGATCATTACCCATTACCCTCCATGGAACAAATATTACAAAAAATGGTAGGTTATGAAAGGTTCTCATTGCTTGACAACTATTCTGGCTACAATCAGATCATGGTCAAAGAAGAAGATAGGCATAAGACTGCCTTTAATACAAAATGGGTCACCTATGCATATTATAAGATGCCTTTTAGACTCTCTAATGTTGGAGCCACCTTCTAAAGAGCAATGGATGTTTACTTTCATGGCCTTTTGAATGATATGGTTTTAGTTTGCCATGACGATATAATAGTTTTTTCAAAGAATCCTGATGAATATCTAATGCACTTGAGAGCTATTTTTGATAGATGCAAACAATTTAGAGTTTATTTGAATCTAAAGAAATGCATGTTTTTAGTGCATGAAGGAAGACTTATTGGACATGTGGTGTCTAAATTTGGTCTTTATATTGATCCATAGAGGATAGAATAAATCCTTTCTCTATCACTACCCAAACACAAGAAAGTATTACAGAGCTTCTTGGGCAAGATCATCTTCAGCAAAAGGTTCATTCCAGGCTTTATAGAGATGGTGAATCCTCTCACTCATATGTTGAGAAAAGGCAAAGATTTCACATGGACAAGAAAATGTAAGAGAAGCTTTAAGGCCATCAAGGAGGCCATATCTAATGCCCCCATACTTCTATATCCAAATTTCAATAGGCAATTCTATTTGTATGCCTTCTCTAGATTAGATGCAGTTTCAGCTATGCTTATGTAGCAAAATGATCAAGGTCTAGAGCAACCTATTTCTTTTTTTATCCAAGCTTTGGAAGGTTATGAAGAAATATATAGCTTTGTTAAAAAACATGTACTTTTTTTTGTAATAAGTTTGAAGAAATTTTGGCATCTATTTTCAAACAATAAGATTATACTAATGGTGGCTCATCCAAGTGTGAAGGATTTTATCCTCAATAGAGAATTAAACAAAAAGAGAGTTGGATGGGTCACTAAGTGTATGGAGTATGACATTGAATTCAAGGTCACAAATCTAGTCTAAGGTAAGGGATTATGTGAACATCTTACAAAAGATGTGAGATAAGAAAAGGAGATAATTTTGGTAATCCAAGACACTTAACTAGAAGATGAAGTTACTCTTCCATCAAGTTAGACATAGGATATTGTTAGATTTATCCAAATAAGAGAGTGTCCAATGGGTTTCAATGCATCAAAAAAAATACACTTCAAGATGCAATTAGTGCCATACATTCTAATTGATAGATTTTTTTTCAAAAAAGACATTGGAGGTATGCTCTTAAGATGTGTTGAAACTAATCAATTTGATAAGCTTCATAGGAAATTTCATGATAGTCCTCAAGGAGGCCATTTTATAGCTAGGACCACAGATGAAAAAATCATTAGAGATAGTTAATTTTGGCCCAATTTATTTAGAGATGCACATGTATGGGTTAGGAAGTGTGAAAAATGTGTAATGTTTACAGGGAAACATAAACTAGCTACTATGCCACTAAAACCTATTCAACCTGAACAACCTATCATGTAATGGGGTTTAGAATTGATTGGTATGATTAGTCCTCCATCTAATGCTAGATATAAGTGGGTCTTCATAGCCACATACTACTTTACCAGATGGGTGGAATCAGTTCCTTTGAAGGAAGCAAATGAGAACTATGTATTTGAGTTCTATGAGAGCCTAGTCACCTGCTTTAGAGCACCTTCCACTATAATATCAGAAAATACTTTGGCATTTAGCAACACAAAGGTATGTGAGTGGGATCTTAAGCAAGGTATCTATTTGACATCTTCATCAAATTATTATCCACAAGGTAATGGACTAGCTGAGTCCACTAATAAGAACTTGATTTAGATCATTAAGAGAACACTAGAAGATAATTAGAGGTCTTGGCATACAAAGATGAAGACTAATTTATGGGCTAATAAAATCACCCTCACTAATTCCATTGGTAACTTTCCTTATCTCTTAGTCTATGGAAGAGAAGCAAGGCTACCAATTTTTTTGGAGCTTTCAGCTTTGAAGCTTGCACACCAATTAGAGCTTCTAGAAAGTGATGTAATAGAGGTCAAAATGAATGAACTGAGAGAATTACAATAAATAAGGGATGAGGCCATACATACCATGTGGTCTAACCAACAATAAATCAAGATGACTTTTGATAAAATAGATTCATCAAATACATTCCAACAAGGTGACATAGTCCTCAAGTGGGATGATAATTGTGCAAAACTATGAAAACACTCCAAGTTTCATAGCCTTTGGAGTGGACCCTATGTCATTACAAGTTGCAAAGAGAGAAATGCCTTTAAGCTTGCCAGACTGAATAGAGAGACCCTTCCCATACCTATTAATGGGAGATATCTCAAGTTCCACTATTAGTTTTATATCTTTCCCCTCGTACATTAGTACATAGGTCTATCTTTTCCTCCAAGTATTTTTGCACATTGAAATTTTTAGTTATTTTGTTTGTTGTTTAGGTTATTTCTTTGTCTTTTGTTAATTTATTTTTGTCCCACCCATTACTCCAAAAATGTTGTCTAAATTAAATTAGAGTATATTTTTAAGTATCTTTTCACTTGATTAGTCATCAATATCTAGGTTTTATGACAAGCAGGTTGGTCAAGCCAACTAAATCACCAAAGATGTTAGCCATTTTTGGTCCACATACCAAACTTATACCTATATGGATCATGTTGATAATGGATTAATAGATGGACAAGTTGTAGAGACCCTTTGGAATGTCAAGATTTCTTGGAGCAAGTGTGTAAATTCAATAGATCCATTTGGTTCTTCATTGTGTTCATCTAAGCATCTTGGGTCTAGTAGTAGAATTTTTGAGTAGGCACTTTGCTGATACCACCATTGCCACATATGGATGAGTCATGAAAAATTGGTCATATAAGTTTTTTCACATTTATTCCAAGTTTTAATTCCTTCGCTAAAGTGCATCAAAATCTATGGAGATCCAAAGTTGGCCTCTCAGCCAGATTTATTATTTTTCCATACTTAGCCATTTTTAAAGAGGTTCTAGCAGAGTCAAGTAAGCATATTCAAAAGGCTATATATCGTACATGTGATAGTTTCAATGGAAAGTGGTCATATGGGTTTGTTCATCTTGGTCCCTAGTTGTTATGTGCTAAGTTCTAGATCTTCTACCAAAATGCAAATAGAATTATGCATGTGCAATGTTGGCTCCTCAGTCAGGTTTCACTAAGTTTCCCATACTTAGCCAAATAAGCTTGACTATTATCAATACATCACGCAAGAGCAGATATGGACTAAAAAACTTGAACATTTAATATCTTCACTTGGGAAGTTCCTAAGACCAAAATATTAAATGGGTTCATTACTTTTGGCCTTAAGAGCATCTCTTGTCAGTTTGGTGCCTCCATGACTTTTGGGATTCAATTTATAGGCCTTCAAAGTTGGACATACAACAGAAGATGTTCACATTGATGTCAAGTTTAAGCTTGGGAAAAACCAACAATTTTCATCTTAAATTTGATGATTGTGTGAACATCATTGACATTTGCATGAATGTCTTTTGATGAGAGCAAGGGCTTTAATTTTAAGATCATGAACTAGTCATTGGCTTTCAAATAGTGGGTCTTGGCAAGATCAATGGTCCTTGCTCAATCATATATCTTGATCCAATGGTGAGAGATGGATAAAATAACTAGAGAGATTAAGAGGCCCCCATATGGCATAAGCACATGAACTGATAGACTAACAACAAGATCTTAAGAATTAACACATGTTTGACATGTGGTGTAAGCTTGGATAGGGTTAACAATTCAAAGATAGATCCAAAGGCTCAAATTTTTTCATACCTAGCAGATCTAACAGAGTAATCCAAGTAAAATGGGTAATGATCTAAGTCAAATTTGATAGGACATAGAAAAGGATTGACCTAGGAGATTTTTGACTAAGGTCGATGGAGCAGCTTAACTTAGCCAAAGCAATGAATCAACCTGAGTTGGTGGGAATATATGGAGCTAAGCTCAAACACAATCTAGTTTGGGCCAAGAATGGATATTTAGGGATTGAAAAATGTCATTAAGAACCTATAGAGGTAGATATATAGACTTCAATGACTTTATCACCAAATCTAGCTGCCTAAAAGTGACCCTTCTCCCTACTTTGGCATGCATCATAAAACTAGTCATGAGTGGTTTTGCATCAAAAAAAAGTGTAAAAAACTTGATCCCAACATTTTAGCCACCATGGAGCATCATAGGGAGGATATTTTAATGATGTAATAGACTAGAGTGACCTGAATCAATCAAGAAGGTTTTGAGTGAGCTTGATTCATGGAGGTAGTTGTAACAACTCTTCAAATGGATTTGAACTCATTTGATTCCATTTTTTTAGCGCCAAAACTCCTTCTCTATTACTTCCCTTATACTATACATATATACGTCAAGCTATTGTTTTGCATCCCTCAGGCTGGTATGACTAGACTCTGCCATAATTATTTTTCACATCTCTTGGAGTAGTAAATGGAATATTTATGTAGTCATTTACTAATATCTATTTAGTGTTTTGTGTTTATTTAATATGCAAATGTTATTTTTATCTTCCTTTTGTATGTCCAAACTTAACCTAAATGCTATAAAATTTATTTGTTTTGATTGAGAGAAAAGTTATAACTCAATAGGAAAAAGATCGTACCATGAGAGAGCAGAGGGTTTCACTTGTTTCAACTCGACAATCAACATGGAGGCAATTTAATTTATTATAAAAATAATAAATTAAAAATTATACGGAGAAGAGATAACTTTTTCTTACTAGGTATAGGTGAAAGAGTAGCTTATAGGTCATATAGTGTGTCTCAGCACTGATCTCTCAAAGATATAGTAGGCAATTAAATTTAAATGTCTTTTACCAAACCTTATTTTCATTGCTTCTTAGTCTGAGTGTATCAAATAGACCTCTATACAAAATCTTGTTGCATGGAAACTATAGTAAGCATTGAATTACCTTCTTTCATGGTTCATTAGTGTGTTAAGGAGTCTAAGCTTAAGATTGGATTTGATAAATTCTTGGTGCATCACCACATATTATAATAGGTTTTACTTTATGAAAACTTCTTAACTCTATTCACCCCAACCAATTTTTTAGGCTTTAGAAGCAAAGGCCTAAATTATAAAATCTAAGGAGCTAGCTTCATAAAAGATCCTAGAGGTTTGGTCTAGTTATAAGCATCCCATAGCCGTAGACCATTCCCATTTTAGTCTAGGTATAGGTAAGACTTGAATGAATATGACCCCTATTGTGTGTTATCTGGATAGCTAACAATGCCTCAATGTCAGATTAGGCCAAGCCTAGGAATAGGAAATAATAAAATCAAAAACAAAACTAGGCCCTACCTAAGAACAAGTGTTTAGAACATCATAAGAGAGAATATTAAGCTACTAGAGCAAGGTCAAAAGGTGGAGGATATATATCATCAGTACCCTAGCCCAAACTTGACAAGTCATTGCCATCTAGAATTGGCTCCCAACTAGAAGCTTGAGTAGTGTCCTTATCATATTCTTGTGTCTAAATAAGAGAAATTACTAGAGAGAGCTTGGGGAACTTGTCCAGAACATTTGACCAACCTCTAGGTGGTACCCCCAAAGCATCTAGATGTAGATGAGGAGGAGTAGCATCCCAACCATCCTTCCTAATAGGGGAAGAAGGTATAAGTTACCACCCTCGATGTTGCCTAGGAGGGGTCATACATTGATACAATATGTCACTATAAGAGTGGTGCTAATATTGGCTACATCAGTGTCTTCCTCGACGTGATAAGACAATTCTATCATCAAGTTTGTATTCTCTGGGTAGAGATAGAGGAACCCACTTCATATCATAATGAACATCTCCCCAATGAGTGAGAAGGTCCTAAAGATCACCAAGATCCATGGCAACTTTGTTTTCTTGCACTTATATCTACAAAAGAAAATTATAAATAATAGAGGACCAACTCAAAGCAAAAAAATTACAATCTGAAGAAGCTTTGTTAAATATTGCATTATTTCTTTCTTTCCATAACCAAAATAGAGTCTCCACTCTAAAAGTATGCTAGAATTGGGTCTATTTAAAAGGCAAGGCAGGTTTATCTCCAAGAAAGATATGTTTCCAATGAAATAATTTGGATTGTAAAAACATGAAGAGGTCATAAATCCATGTCCAGACCCTTTGAGCTTTGGAGCAATACTAGAAAAGATAATGGAGAATTTCTAGATGGCCATAGAAAGGGCAAGTGGGAAGGGAAATTATTAAATGAACAAGCCTTCTGCTAATAGGTAAACCCTGATATGAGATACACCAAGTGAAATGAGCTACTTTAGGCTCCAAGCAAGCCTCCTAAATAATTTGAAATTGGAAGCACTAGGTATGATTAGAGGAATGCAAACTCTAGTGGGAGTTAAGCTTGTCTACCATAGGTATGTGGGGAGTAATCCATCTATAGCCAAGTCATGGAGTGTAATTATGAAATGGAGTTTCAACATACCAATTCCAATCCTTCCACCAAAGATGAGCAGAGTGAACAGAAATTTTTTGAAGCATTGAAGGTGAAACAACATTAAATATCTCTTGGAAGGATTATTGATCAACTTTGGCTAGTAAGAATTTGGTTTTCAACTCTATCTAGGATAGCCAAGAATGAGATTGCTTACAAAAAATATCTTAGACAATATGAATGTCTATATGAAACAACTTGAGAGCATTGATCCAAGGAACCACGTCTAAAGGGACTTCATTGAAATTGATAACAAGTGACCACCATAGTGAGTGTGAGTTAATAGACAACCCATATTAGAACCCTAAGTCATTCCAAAGAAGCCATGGTTTGATATTTTCCCATGATTTTTAGATACTTTTCACCACAAAGGACCCTAAAATTTGAAAGGGGGATTTGATGATAAGTAGATTAGAGAAGCTGAGCCATTTCAAGACTTTATTTCTATTACGTAAGCCTGAAGAGATGCAGTGTTGAAACAATACCTTCCAAGCTTCCTTACCATCAATGGCCCACACAATCCATTTGGCACATAAGGTGGTTCCTTAAAGACCCACATCAATGAAACCCATACCTCTAACATCCCATGTGAGGTAGCAGTAATCCTAGACCACTCTTAGAAACCCATGTCCATAAGAAGAATTGACCCAAAGAAATTCCCTTATAAGTTTTTCAAATTTTTGGTAAGAATTTTTTGAAGACACCCAACATGAAGAATAGTAAACATGGGTAGTCACAAGGACTTTCAAGCAAATTTGGAACTTCCCTACTAATGATAAAGGCTTAATCACCCAGTATTCTAACTTTTTAGCAATTGTGTCAATAACATATTACCACAACAAAGGTGAAGAGGCATCAAAAGCAAAATGGATGCCATGAAACTTGAAGATTTCATCATGTTGGATCCAAGCCCATCCATATTTGGTAGCCCACACTAGCAAAGGGAGGTATGTTTGCCTATAGCAATGAGTTTTGCCATTGGATGCTTCAACTAGAGGAAAGGTAGAAGGTGTTGAGACACTGAAAGACATTGTCCACATTATCCTCATATTCAATAGGATTAAAGAAAGAATCATCCACAAAGTGTCCATTCAATAATTTCATATTTTTGTGAGGGATTTCTTTATATAGAGGGAGATAGATTCCCTTAACAAGGCCCCTAGATTGGGCATTGATAAGAAGATATCCAAAACCCTCAACTACAAGCACATACAGGATGGGTGCTAAAGTGCATCCTTGATGAATAGACCAAAACAAACCAAATTACTCACAAGTGACTCCATTAATGGAGAAGACAGTCGAGGCATCTAAAAAATTCATATGGATGGTTTGAAAAAAATTGGGCCCAAATCCCAGGGCTTTAAGCATTTCCAAGATGAAAGGCAACTCAATATGGTCATAAGATTTTTCAAGGTCAATTTTAATGAACATATCTTGTTTCTTAGACCTTCTAGCCTAGTCTAATCCTTCCTAAACCACAATGATATTATCTAATATATATCTATTTTGATGAATCCTATTTACTCGGGATGAATGATGTGCTACAAAAGATTACATAATCAAAGTTTCAGAGCTTTGGAAATGATTCTATAGGAAACATTCAAGAGTGTTATTAGTTACTAATTATAGATTAATTTAGGATCCCCTTGCTTAGGTATGAATTTAATATTTTCTTTATTTATATTCTTCCCTATAGAATGTGTGCAAAAGGCCTCTTGATAAACATGGTGTAATTCAACACCCACAAGGTCCCAAAGTGTTTTATAGAATTCATAGGGGAAACCATAAATGCTCAGAGCTTTGTCATTTTCCATATAAAACACTGCCTCATGTAGATCATCCACAGTGAGGAGCCTATAGCAAGCCACCCATTGAGCAGGAGTGAGATTGCAAGGCACCACTATGAGGCACTACTGAAGGAAAATATCATGCTCTACAGAGGAAGATTAATCTCTGAACATGTGTTGATACTGAAGGACAAAAGCTTGAATAATTTTTGGTGTCTTTGATAATCTCCTTCCAACATCAGAGATAGTTAGGATTTGCTACTTCAAGTTTTTGGATCCAAGCAATTTAAAGAATATCTCATTGAAGGGATCTTTTTCTAGGGCTGAAGCTAAATGGATAAGCTCTAAGGAAAAAATAGAGTAAGAGTGTCTTCAAATTTTATCAATTTGGTGACCATAGATTCCCAAAAAGTGAGAGATCCTCTAATGGAATCATCCCAAAAAGTAATCCAACTATATTCTTGGGATGGATAAGGATATAGGTTCTAAACTCTATAAATGTGTGCCACAGTGGGCCCATGTTTGAGTAGGGAAGTGTTTAGAAAGAACTATGTTTTATGGACCTTGGGTTTCATGATTTACCATGTCACTCAAAAATAAATATGGGAGTGATCAAAAATCCCAAAATCTAGTAGTGCCTGCACTGAAGGAGAAAAATTGTTATCAAAGGAAAAATACAGTTGGTTAGACATCATTGCTCTATCTAGGTGCTTCAAAATCTAAGTGCGGCCCTCCCTAAGATTGTTCTAGGTGTACCATACTCCATTTTTAGGTCATTTAATTAAATTAGGGTTATAAAATCCCCATTTAGTGCACACATAATACCACACCTCCCTTTTTCCAATTATTAAATGCATTGGTAGGTGGCCCACTTTGTCTTTATGAGATGCCACCATATTAAAGTCCCCACATATGACCTAATGAGCATCAGGGAGCATCTATAATCCATCACCATAAATGGGTGCACTCAATGGCATCATTTGAGGCATAAATATTAGTAAATTTAAAGGAATGGCTTTCAATGCTAAAAAGGGTCCAAACTAACTAGTTGGTGGGGTCCACACTAGATTGCACTCAGTGTGGCCTCCACCTTGAAGAAATAAACATGATCACCCTCCACATCCTACTTCATAATTAATATGCAAGATAATAATATTATGACAGATACAGTTATTAATCATCATCAATAAAAAAATATGCCACCTTTACTTCTTACAGACAAAGAATTTCCATCTTGGGAAACTTCCTTCTAAAATCACTCACAACAAACTTGTGTTCTGGGTCTGTAAGACCCCAAACATTCCATGAAAACCAATTCATAAATGACAAGTGTTAAGAGACATATCCTTGAAGTCTAGGCCTTCTAAGGCATCATATTAGTTCTATAAAAAATGCCCACTGTTGGCATTTGAAAAATAGTCAAATTGTTTCCTCATAGTAGGATAAACTTGATAATCTCCTTCTACTAACACTTTTCACCTCCTAAGAGGCATTCAAGAGCATTTGGGTGCATCCCACTGAGCAAGAATTAGAAAACTAGTTGGATGTGAGTCTAAAAAACCAAAATAATTGGGCAAAGAAGCCTCAAAACCTTGGTATAAAACATTGGTAGTTGGAGGGGTGTTGAAGACCTTAGGTTTTTCTATTACTTTTAGGCTTTAGCCTAGGAAGGCTCTTTCTCAGCAAGATCTTGGACCTATGGGCCATTCCTTGTTTATGTCTTGCAAACTTTAATATTTCATACACTTGAGATTGTATCTTTAGTGTAGCTATTCTTCTTTCCTTTCATAGTCCAACCATCCTTAGTTGTCTTTTTTCTAGCTTTCAGAGAGGGCTTAGGAAGAGAGGATGAGCAGTTGGGTGCATTATTATGGGATAACTGAAGGGGATAGTCTTTAATCTTATGGTCGATGACTTGGTATCAAAAATAAGTATTTGGCAAGTTGATACATAGGACACACTGAGAGTGTCTCACATCCCCAACTTGATTTTCCATAAACTCCTTGAGGTCTTGGGAAAGGTCTACTTCTACACAAACCAACTTCTACGGTCTAGAAGAGTAGAACCTATTTTTATCATGGTAGATAACCCAACCTATGGAAGAAGTTATCTAGTGAATAAAATACCAGTAGGGGAGTGGAAGACCTAGAAATTCAACCCAAACCAGGGCCTTGAGAGTAGTGTGCTTTGAGACAACAAAGTCTCAAGTCTAAGGCGAGAGAACCATAAGCGAGTTCTTAACATACCATATGGTTGAATTATAAAGGGTACCTCTTGCATGGGAAGGGTCAAAAAATGGAATATAAAAAACCCTTGGTCATATTTTGGATGCTCTCAAGATTTATGTGAGGAGCTACCTAGTGGGTTTAAACCTAGGACCTAAGCATACTTTCAGAGGGAATTTGACCCATAAAATATCCTATCAAATATAAATGTTCTATCCATTGATAAGTAGAGTTAAATTTTGGAATGGGAAAAATAACATCATGTTCTAAAGAGTTACCTCATGATATACTTTCAGGATAAACTTCCTCAAGCACTTGCAGGGGGCATTACTCAATGCTCTATGGTCTTCTCCATAGCCAAAATAACTGGGAGAGAATGAGGAGAAGTCATTAAATAGGTCAGCCTTGCTCAAAGGTGAGAAACCCTAGAAATTAATAAATACAAGTCCTACAAGTAACCTAAGAAGGTTTATGATATGAAATAGGCTAAAATTCTAAAAAATAAAGGGCCAACTCAATGGCATGCATGGAGGAAACCCTAGTAGAGCTAACTTCCCAATTTCTCTCAATAATAGTCTTTTATGGTCATGTCGTAGAAACATCACCTGGCTCACTTTGGCAAATCCTCCCACCCTCCTTGGTCAAATTAACCTATTGACAATTTTAGTTGTACCAATGTTAATAAAGATGAGCATATCTGCATTGGTAGGTATAATCAAATCATTCACATTGATTAATTATTATTCTTATATCATATTCTTCATTCCATTTTCTCTCACTTCTTAGTGAAGTGCATTCACCTAAGGTCTATTTAGACTATGTAGGCATTGATTGGATGCATGGTGTATCTCAGATCAGCTCAACCACCATTTTTCTTCTAGTCATATCTTTCATCACTTTATGCATCCTCATGTGCCTAGTTGTTTGTGACTTCTTTAGTCATTATATCATCACATCTACATTTAAGCTTACTCATCTTTAATCTATGTAATAGGTTATATCCTTGATTTATGCTTGTCAATCTGCCCTATTGGGGTACAATAAAAAATCATTATTCAATCTAGGTCATCAAAATAATTATAACTACCTTTGGGCAAATAATTATCTATACCTATCCACTTACTAGGGTATGTGTATGTGCCTCTGATTATAGCTACCCTTGAGAAAATTAGTACTTTTTAAATCAATGTGTGAAAGCATTATCTTGATTGGATTAATCTCACCCATGTATTAATTTCAATATTCTTCTTGCTTCTTTTCACAGATCATCCATCAATCATATGTGTTGGGCACTCCCTCAAGGGGGCATTATCATAGGCTTCCCAAATGTTGTTTGGAGCTTCTTTTTTAATCACTATGTTCTTTTCCTTCTTAAAATATTTTTCATTATTTGAGAATACATTAATATTCATATATATTGTAACTCCTTCCCAAATAGGGGCAAACCGTAGATACCCCATTCTAGCCACACTGGCTTTCGATCAGACTTCAAATTGATTTCTACAAAATATTACAAATTAAGCCTAAAATGACTGAATGTCCCAATTTTATATGCACATCAAACATTATTGTTTCAAATCATGTTGAGACATACCTATTTGTGGTATTATCTTGTACACAATAATAACCTCTCATGAATTCATCCCCAATCACCTTGTGACCTAACAATTGGTAGTTTGGCTTTTAGACACATTAAACGGGGCACTTGAACAATTCCTAAAGTGTTAAAATACTAATCAAAATGAATCAACTAATTAAAATAGATTAAATTCTTAGGTAAATAATCCATTTTAAATTAATAAATATTTAAAAATGTAAATTCAAAATATCAAGCTTAATCATCATTGCTTTTGTGAGTTGTCAAGCACTCACAAAATATCTAACAAATATCTGGATTTGTGAGCCATGCCTATTAATTGAAAATATTAATTATATTTCCCCTCCTTAACTCAACTTGGGTTAGCTTTAACTCACCTAGGTATAGTTTAAACTCAACAATGATTAATCCTAACCTAACTCAACTTGGGTGAGAGTTAACTTTGGAGGCTATAAATACGAGGCCTCACCCATTGATCTAAAATCTATCTTGTGTAAATTTATTATGCTCAAATACATGTAAAATCTTTTCTAGTGCAACCTCAAAAAATCTTAATTTTAATGTTACCATGCCCACATGCCAAGTCAAATCAAGCCAAGCCAAGGTGAATAAAGGAAAGATGATGCACGAGCACCATTGATGAAGACTCCATTGTCCACAAACTGAGCAAGCCAATCATCTCAACAAGCACTTTGGAGCTACAAGGAAGATAAAAGGGAGTTTCTCTTTTGTGAATTTTAGTTATGTTTTCATTGTGTGATTTTTACTTATGCTCACCTAGTAGGTAAGCAATAATTGTTTGTTTGTATTGAAGTTATTTTGCTTAAATTTTATTCACTAACAAAAGACTAACAACCTTATTCATAATCATATGTTACACTTGTTATTCTAAAGATAACAAGTAATCATCATCAAATTTATCTTAAATATGTGGTGTTATGTGATGAATGATTCACAAACATGATTTATCATTATTATTATGCATTTTTATTGGAGATACACTATGTGATGAGGGCACTCTTACTAGAGTTGATTTGAGCCTTTCATTCATGTATAGGATGTATTGGTTCTTTATATATATACATATATATATATATATATATATATATATATATATATATATATATATATATCACATCATCTTTGGTTGATTTATTTGGAAATTTTATCTCTCTTAATTGTAAGTGCTTGACCTTGATGTCCAAATTTTAGACATTGATGTGTTGTAGATGGCATGTCTTACATTTGATGTCTCCCTGATTATCCAAGCAAAAGATTAAATGATGCAATAGTAGGAACCACATGAAATAGAGTTTGAATTATATTTGGTCCCATATGAATAATTAAAATAACATAACCAAGGGGTTCTTTTATAATACCATCATATCTCAAAATAATTATAGAAGTATGGACCAAGTCATCCAAACTAAGGCTAAGGCTAAAAATAGATTGCTTCATATATAGATTCAAGTTTGATCCATTTTCAATCATTATACAATTTTTTTATTTGATTTTTTTTATCTACTAATTTTAAACAAGAGTATAAATCTTGAGTCATACAAAAATGTGAGTTGAATGGAATTAAAATCCTAGAGACAACATTAAATTGATCCCATAGATCCAAAGAATGCTAAGAAACTTTAGTTAACTTTAAACTAAGTTTTAAAAAGGATATTAAACACATTTTTAATTAAAATAATATAAAAATATAAAATCCCCATCAAGAAATAATATTCTAAGGTATAAGGCTATTAGGCCACTAGAGAAACCAAAGTAGATAGTGAAGGGGAAGAATCATCAAGCTTGTAACCCCAACCACAACTAATGGGTGGATTTTTTATATCAAGAATTTACTTATGCTAACCATTAACTTTATTTTTATTTTCATCATATTCTATATCTTATATAGATGAGGAAAATACTAAGGCCATATGATGTTATTTTCCTTATTGTTGAGCCATTCATCCACCAATAATAGGGAATGTAGACCTGTCACCACCACCACCATAAGAGCCATGACTAGATGATAGACACTATAACTAGGGTGAAGGACTTGTCCACTTACTCGATGGATGGTGCCTACCATGAATCTGTTTCCTTGGCCCTAAGAAAGAGACCGTTGTTGAGGATAATATGAAGGGACCCAACTAACTACACATGGAGCACTCCCCAATTATAAAATAAAGATAAAAGGTGTTAAACCTATAATTATACCTTCTTAGCTTTCAATTTTATGTGTATCATTATATTAGATATCACTTGAATGTTTTTAGTAACAAAAAAATAACCATCAAGTGATAAATGGTAAAAATTAACATTATTCCTTTTCTTTCCATAACTAGAAAATTATTTAAAAATAAAAAATGTTCCATATTTTATTATAATGTGTATGTAATATGGTCAAATCCCATAAGAACACCATTTTTCTAGAAAATAATTCTAGATGAAATGGCTGAAAGAGGGTGTGAATCCATTTCCATGCTAACTACACATGCTTGTAAAATTGAAAGAGATGCTTGATGGACTCAATTTTTTGGCAAGAAGGGCATAAAGGATTATCAAACCCTAATTGAATAAGACTATTTATTATAATTAGGCCTTGGTGAAGTATGAACCAAAAAAAAGTGCTTGCTTGGATGCAATGCTAACTTTCCAAATTTTAATGAACCTTCTATCTCAAATTTATACATACAAGTGACCCTTCTAGCTAACATTAAGACAATATACTTAAATGTGTTGAGGAGAAATTAATAGATAACCAAGTCGTGGTTTATACTTATGAGAATGAGTCTCAATAGACCACTTCCAATATGTAAAAATAACATTTTGATAATAAAAAATCCTAGCACAACAATTAATACAATAAGCAAAGGAAGAGTCTCAATAGACCACTTACCGTATGTAAAAACCCCATTTTGATAAGAAAATCCCAAATGATAACTTTCTAAACTTATTGTATTATCTCAACTATCCACAATACAACAATGTATGCTTTAATTATTATTTACCCTAATCTATATGTGAGTATCTATAGGCACATCAATAAAAAACCTTTAAAATATTATTAAAATAAAGTGGATGAAAAACCAGTTCCCCCATTCTATATGTAGAATCTAGATGAGTGTAAATCATGAAAAATATACAATACACATCTAAAAATTGACTCATATTGGAGGACTCACCCCATATAAACAAACACATATGTGATATTAACAAATAGTAGAATCATGCATTGTGAGTCAACATTAGTGGTGTTGCATGTAGATGTCTAAAACCCAAAGTAATTCATCAGTGGAAACCAAAAAATATTTGGCACGTGTATAGATGAACTACCCATATTGTGTTGTGACATTGTATAAGTGTTTGAAACATTTTTAATAGATCAATTAGTGGCTTTTAAGGTGTTTTGAACCTATGGTAGTCACTCAAATTTGGCCATGAATATTTGGTAATGTTAGTTTTTTAACACTTTCACTTTAATTACATTACTTAATCAAGATCTATTTCACCATATTTAATCGAACATAGTCCTATCTAAGTTGATATATTTAACTTACAAAAATGCTCTTAATCATTGTAGATACTTAAATTTAATCACCAAGTTTTTAACAATATTTAATCTTAACATCCTTACCCTTCTATTTTACTGACAATATGGTGTGATGGGTATTGCCCCGATACTCATATCTATTATACAACACTAAACATTGATTTTAGTTTCTATGTACTTCATATATTATCATAAATGCCTAGGGTGCCTTATTTATACCATAGGATGTCTCTTTTATCCATTTGATTTGTGGTGCACCTAAGAAGAACAGGTTTTCCATGGAAGTTACTCTCATAGTACCCTCAAAAATGGGTTTAGTGGGCTACATGCATGGTTTGGTCTTTATAGTTAGTGTTCTAAAACATTAGGCTAAAATAATCAATGGAAGAACAAGTATATTTGAGATCTCATACAATCATTCAAACCCTTGCTTAGATCACCATTATACCTTAATTTTTCTTGTATCATATTCATAATGGGATCAATGAATAAAGGTGTTTTTCATATGTTGAATAGGATTACGAATTTTATTATTACTTATTATATTCCCTTTAAACATGTTATTAATTATGTAAAATCAGGAATAAAATATCTATCAAATCAAGAGGATATTGTGTGTAATATATACCCTCAAGCACTTTTTAATTCTTATTATTGCAAGATTACACTTCTAATAATTCTCCAAAAATATTACCATCATTACAAAATATTTTTGTCACCATTTGAAATGTCTTGGGTATAAATAAGAGTATACTTATTGTGGACAAATCCCATACAAGTGATCTCTTAACCTCATACTTGTTGTTAATATTAGTTACCATAATATCCAATTTGAATTACCTCCTTTCAGAACCAAATGCCAAATAGCATGTGTACAACATTTTGTGCTTCCTCCTCTTTTCCCTTAACCTAGTTCTATTAGTCAGTCTATTCCCATTATTCATCTAAGTCTCATATTGTATTCCCATGTCCATGTTGTTCAAACTAGAAGAGGGAAACCTCCTTTACCTCTTCAACCCAAATCCTATTACTCATAATATTTCTCCTCTACCTCCTCCAAGATAGATTTATCAACCCAAGGGGTATGATCTCAGTGACCAATTGCATAATACTCGGGCTATAAATGTATATTATATAACTATTGAAGAAAGCAAGGATATATTATACATCATTTTATGAGATACCACTCTTCCTATGAACACCTAACCAACTTAGTTTGTTTCTACAATAAATACCTTTAAGGATATTGACAATAAAATTACTTTTTATAAGGATGATATTCCCCCCCAAGCATATCATTGAACAAAATCTTCTAATGTTCACTAAACTTTAAATACATGGAAAACTAGTCAAGTGCACATTGATTGGCAGTGGTTATGGAATTAATATTTGTAAATATGAATTCATACATAAATTGGGATTCAATAAGGATAATCTTAAAATAATGATCAACCTATACATGGATTTAATAGCACACCAGAACAAATGTTGTGAACTATTACATTGGATTTACTTCTAGGCCCAAAAATGGCATCTATTATTTTTCAAGTCCTACTGGATACAATATAATTTACTCTTGGGTCTCTCTTGGATCCATACAATGTAATTTATACCTTGTGGATTTCATATATGCATCAAATTTTTACATGATATGCATGATTATACTGTTCCAGCTGATGATGCACCTTTTTTCTATTATAAAATGATGCAATCAAACTCCAATATAGTCTGTATCATACCACTTAAACAAGAAATTCCAATGTCACAAATGCATTCTTATGAAGTGGATGAATCAAGTAATGTAAATGATACCCAATAATTTACTCACATTCCTTAGAAAATAAAGGAACCTATCAAGGAAACGACATAAAAAGTGAAAATTTATATACAGGTGGAAGAGCCTATCAAAGAAGAAAAATAAGTGTTAATTATTATAAAATTAAAAGAACCTCTCACATAACTACCGTTAATGGTTAATTTCAAAGATTCCTTTTTTTAGATTGAGGACTACTATAGTAGTGATGATGAAGATGCACAAGAAATAATAGATGATCAAATGTGTAAGTTAAATTTCAATCCTATTGATGAAGATGAATACTTATCTCATTATTTATTTACATCTATTGGATTTGGAAAATATAGAGATATTTTTTTCATATAAAATAAGTAAGAAACCCATTCCAACCAATAGGATCTACAAAATACTTCAAATAGATACAATCATTATCAGTTGATTACAATAATTTTCTTAGTAAAGCAATTACTTTTCCCAAAGAAAATATGCAAAAATAACATTTAGAGATAAAGCTATAAAACAAGGTCAAGCTATTTAAAGAAAGGATTTCCTAATAAGGGCATTTCAAAAAAAAAACTCAACCTCTAAGGTCACTGCTCATAATATGATTAAAAAAGAGGCAACAAAGCAACATTCCTCTTATCGAGAGCCTCTCATTATTATAATATTTATGAATGGTAAACAAAGCACTAATATTATAGTGACTTATTTACTAAAAGTTAATATATGCATCCTAGCTCTTCTTAGATATCCTGGGTATAATACATAATATATATCAATAAATTTGTGGACCCAAAACATTGCATAAGATTTATTACAATAATAGCAACTCTTGGTCCTAAATCATGTTCAAAATTATTTCACATTTATCCTACTTTAAATAAATACAATGCAAACCTTGGGAGATCATGGAAAATATTAATGGGAGATATTAATTACTAATTATGATTCTCTAACATTTCAAAAAAATAAGGCAATGATCACATTTTCAAAATAGAAAATAATCACAACATAAGAGCACAATGATTAACATACTCCAATAAAGACATCAAATGCAATTATAATTGATATGAGACATACAACACCCATCATACAATATAATGGATTAGATATCTCTACATAATGGCATTTTATTTCAAATGGTGGTTTATCACAAAATGAAGTAGGTGGATGTACCCTTTATTCAATCATACCATGGGAACTGCCCTCTAATCAAATTATTGGTTAACTTACATATTGTCCTTTGTAGTTAACCTATTTGATTTTAATTCTTTGTTAATTATTTTATACCCATTACAAGCATTATTCTTGCTCTTGACTTTATTTGTTCACTTTAGGCACTTGCCTTATTGATTTTCAAACTAATTTGAACAATCCAAAAAAATTACTTATAAATGATTTCAACACACATTCTTAATGACACTACACTTCCTTACTATTATATATCTATTGATTATAACTTTCCTTGTAGTTACATGATGACATCTATCTCTTTCCCATTGAGGAACATATACATTCTTATTTATCTTAATTATTTGTGTTACATTTATAGACTCATTTACACATACATTAGGGGCACATTGTTTGCTTTCCTTCTTTCCACATTATGCTTTAGTACCTTGTTGAGGATTGATCAATTCCCACCCTTTCCTCCATTTTCATAGCCTTGATTCTTAGCATCTTTCAAATATTTTAAGTTTAAATATTTTTAAAAAATAAAAAACATTCAAAGATATAAAAATTCAAAAAAAAATGTGTGTCAAAATTTTAAACAAAAATTAAAGTATTTTCAAAAATTCAAATATCAGAACCTACAAGCATTGTATTATGTTGCTAGGTTATTTAGTTACATATACTATTTATTATCTGTTAGCTAGATAACATATTTCAATTTTCATAAACACGTTGATTTTCACAAGGTATTTGAGTATGATACAGGACATATTATTACATGGATTTTGATGTCAGACTTCCCTTACTACCTAACAATATTACTAAGTTGGGGGCATATCTTTGTTATTTATGAACACTTCAATAGGTTTTATATATCCATAACTTCTCTACCATCTTGAGCTATATATCACACTCATACTTTACAAAGTGTTACATGGATATGTTAATTGCTAACAATGAAATTGATACATATGATATATCTAGATTAGTTTCATTTGCTATATGTTTATTTATTATTATATTACATGATAAGATAGGACATCCATTTGCATGTGAGCCTTGGCCTTGTGTGCTTATGTGGCATTCACATGTCCATTGCTTGTGGACTTTGGGCCTCATTTGTGACATTATAATAAAATTGAGTGACATTATATGGAATTTCTTAATTGTTCATTACTTGTTACTATGGTTCCATGATTCATATCATCAATTTCTTTTACGTATTACTTTACTCTTATGCCATGATATATATCATGTGTATCATGCTTATGTGTTTCAATGCTATATTTATCTAACACATGTTTCATATACAATTCAAAGTAATATTCAATAAATTATGCAATCTAATTTAAATGCTCAACATTATTTTATCTTTCAGATATGCTTTCTTTTGAGATAAGTGACTTACAAGATACGTCTCTAATCTCAAAAGAAGGGCATTACAATGGGCTTGTTTTGAGAAGTCAAGTTTGCATGAGTAGATTTTGGATTTATGGTACGATATAGTTTTAAAAACACAACATGATTTGTAAATTTTAATATTATGTGGGTGTGTGACATGCACATACACTCATTCATATAGGATAGATCCGCATACAATTAATGCATGTGTATGGACATGTGAACAATGAGTTACAAGTTATAGTTTACAAATAGATACAAGTTCAAATGGAATTCAATATAAATTTAATATAGCACATTGGGCACATGATATTCATTAATTTTCAAGTTACAACATGGTAATTTTAAACTTATCAAGTGTAAAAATTTCAAAGTTACAAAATTTCAAATATAATATGTGAATCTAGGAATTTGACTCAAGAGAGGTCGGTTAGTATGGTGTTAGTTTGAAAATGAAAACAAAATGAAAGAAACACACTAACTAGCATAACATCTCTAGGCCTAGACACTAGGGAGAGCTTAGTTAATAAACATAAATAAAACACATAACTAAAATGCAAAAGAAACCCTCTTTTACCTTCTTTGGATGCTCCAAAATTCTTGTTGTAATGGCTTGCTCAGTTTGTGCTCATGAAGTCTTCATCAAACGAGGCTTGGCTATCTCCTCTTCTCCTTGCCACCTTGTGGATTTGGCTTGGCTTGGTTTGGAATCAATTTAGCATGGTAACACTAATTGCAATGGCTTTTGGAATCATTTATGCATTATAACTTTGCATTATCAAGTATTTGAAGATATTTTAGCATAATAACTTTGCACCACAATAGCTTAGAAATGATGTGGTAAGGCCTTTTATTTATATATTTTTTCAAATATCTAGAATCAACCTAAACCATCCATCTCAGGATTGAGATGTGTGGCTAAGGAGTAATCCAATTTTGCAATTAAAATTGATAAATAGGCTCATCAATATTTGGGATAGAGGAGAAATTAAGAGGCATGGAGGGCTTTGATGAGGCATGGGAGGCATGAATCTTGATATTTGTGGCATTTATGGCTTAGAGATGTCTTCCCAAGAAATGAGGTCACCTGATGATATAAATATTCACTATTTATTTCCAAAATAAATTATTCAACAAGTTTCCATGGAATTCTTGATTAGGCTCTAATTTGGTTTAATTAGCTATTAAGCATGTTTAAGCACTTTGTGCACAAATTACTCAAATTGATCAGAATGCCTTGTTATTAGTCCAAAATTTAACTAGATTGGAATTGGAAGGCAATGTCAGATGTGTTGGATATGTATTCCCATTTAGGATGTTACCAATAAAAAATAACAAAAACACATGTCTTATGCAATAGATTTGATAGGAAAGAGCAATCCAGAGCACCCAAGTGCAAAATTGACATTTTGACTCAGAATGATCTGATCAAAGTTAGTTGGCCCTCAAATTGCATTGCCCCATTTAATGATACTTTATCCAAAATTGGCACTTGAATATGTTATTTTCACATCATTTAGCGTGTTTTAGTTTTTTTATGCCAAATTGTGCATTTTGGGTGGAAATTGGTCAAAAGCTTAGTTAGAGGTTATCGGTGGCTAGTTTTAGGTGTCTATATAATCTAGATCCATCTACAATAGTGTGATTTGTCTCAATGTTGAAAGTGGGCCACATTATATTCTAGTGACACTCAATGTATACGGTTTCACTTTTTTATATAACGAGCCACATTTGGTGGTTTCACCCCTTCAATTTTTTTATAAAGTACTCTACACAGTCAAATGAGAGGTGGATCATATAAACTTTCCAACTCAAGAGATTTCAATGATTTTCAAATCGAGACTTGATTATTCTAAACTCACCATAGGTTCAAAATTTCTCCAAATTCCTTAATAAGGGGAAAACACTTATCCGGTTTTAAGTTACAAGGAAATTAGATTATAAACTAGCTCAGATGTATACTTTCCTTGCTCTATTTTTAAATTTCAAGTTTCAGATATTTAATTTTTGAATATGGACAATAACTACTTCTAGTGGCATTGTTTCAAGTTTTGTATTGAAGCATCTTGCACAATCAAGCTTCATAACAAAGTACAAAGTGTATATACACACTTAAGTTTTCATATACTTTACTCTAGTAATTTCACTTCTTTGCATCACTATAATGTTAGTAGAGGTCTCTGGAAAATCCATCTGAACATGTTAATATAGAGATAGTTGTGCAATATAAGAATAAAATTATATCACAAACATATTCGTAGACTAAACAAAGCTAATTATTTAGTTAAGGAAGGTGTATTTATCTAAAATAATGTAGTCTTAATGGATACAAAACATTCAATATTATTATACATGATCAAACAAATTCAGCTAAATAAAGCATTCATTGTGCACAAAATAATGATGAAAGACATTCATAAAAAACCATTACATAACGTTATATTAATCTCTATCACATTGAAACTATTTTAAAATATAACTGAGTGTTATATATATTTGACAAGCCCCTATCACTTCATATTCCATCATTTTACTACAAATAAAAGAAATACTCTTTGTAGACATGCTTTCAAGTGTTGAATACATACAAAAAGAGATGCAAAATACAAAATAGTGCGAGTCACACACATGGACACTAATTAAATTCTATGATTTTATATCCATGTTTACTACCAACTTTTTCCCATACTTAAATAATTATCTCATCTTAAGACAAAGTCACAAGAAGTGTGCCTTGTCCTGAATCTGGAAACTCTATATGTTCTGAGGAACTGGACCAAAAGCATAAGTTACAATAATTGCTCAAGGTGTCATTTACAAGTTTTCACTTCTTATGCACTACTTATCTACCCTTTTGAGTTTTAACTAAGTAGTAGACTAATGTACCATCCTTATTGGTTTTCAATAGATTAACATTATCTGATGGCCACCCTTTACAGGTTTTCAACCAACATGGTCCCATTCTTAACGTTCTTGAGGCCTTCCTACTACAAAATGATTATAAAATTAAAAATTAGAGTGTGCACAATACCTTAAATGAAGGTGGTAACATGGACTATTTTTTCTAAACTAGAGGAACTGCAAAGATGGTTTTGCTTGAGAAGTTGAAGAATAAATTATTACTACAGAATTTGGCGGTGGGTGTAGTTAATGTAGTTGAGGTGTAGGTTGCATAACTACAATAACATTTTTCTAGTATATTTCCTTGTGGATTTGATTTGGAGGAACAAATCTAGGATCCTTGATGATCTTTGTGATAGAGCTATCCAAATGAGATATGTCTTTTTTGAAGAATGTCCAATTTATGATAACTTTTATGACCATATTAATTCTAGTGTGTATCAGCACTTAGAACTCAACCAAAATTTGGATATCCTCATATTTCATCACTATGAGTATAGCTTTAACATTAGATAATTTTAATTGAATGTCTTGGGCTAGATTCTCCATCTTATTTTCATGCATTTGCATATAAATACTAATAAATTTATTACACAACATTTCATTTTTCCAAGTCTACATCTTCGTCATGACACTATCTCTAGATTCAAGAGATTGCTTGAGTGCAATGTCTAGTGAATATGAGGTAGTAGAATGGTATTCCATGGTAGATTTGGCTTTATCAATATTTATGAAATTTGGGTTGGCTTTTTTCCATGTGTTAGATGAATTTTCCTTTTAGTTGAACATGTTTTGAGTTATATTGTGAGCTTGATGCAGAACAATGTCAAGGACTTGTTCATACTACTCAAGGATGTAAAAAAATTGTCTTTGTCATAACCTTGAGATTCTTCCATTATGTGTGAAGTTTTTTTTAATTATGCATAATAAGCTAGTCTTTTATGAGTTATGATAGGAGGGTCATGAGCTTCTTTTCCTTTGAAATGACTTGGTCACCCAAAACTTGAGTAACCAAGGTAAAACATGTAGCATCAATAAAATCATGAGCTTTGGTGAGGTAGAGTTTTAGGTCTAAGTTGTCCTCTGTGAGTTATAAATCATCTTATTCCAAGGTAGATGCTTTTGTGTGATGGATTATTAAAAAGTTGTTGCTCCCTCAATTTTCTTGGATAGAGGTAATTTTGAAACATCAAGTGATGATTATTTCACCATTATATCCAAGGCTAAATTCAAATTCATAGTTGTCATAGGTGCCTTCTTAATCTACACCATGGGTAGAGAGAATATAGTATAACATGTGGAGAGTACAAGTACATCCCATAACCATTGGCTAGATATTTGGGACTTGGGATGAGATGCCTTATCCTACGTATCCTCTAAATAGAATAAGATCCCTTAGATGTAGTGTTAGGATGTGGAGCTAAAAGCTTCAACTAGTGCAAACAGGGAGGAGGTTGCTGAGTTCCAGGGAGACCGGCGTCGGCAGAGTGCAGTGCACAAGGCAACCGATGACGGCAGGGTGGACAGGAAGGCAACTGACATCGGCTGGATGTCGGCCAACATCGGTCAACTCCAGGTAGATAGGGACCAACGTCGGTCGCCTGTGGCAGTTCCAAAATTGCTTGTTCCACGGACAGTTAGTTCGTTGAACTGAGTGTTTGCATGCAAAGGCTATTTTTGGTCTTGAGTTGCGTGTCTAATTATTATAATTAGGATAGTCTAATTATTGTAAGCATGAGATCTACATATGGACTCATGGGCTGTATTGTAAAATTGTAGCGAGTGAGTAAGAGAGAAATAAGCTCCTTCAGATAGAGGAGAGCAATGGTGCGTTCCTCCTAGTGCCACAGTACCAAGGTGGGTACTAGTTTGGAGAATCAGAAGGGTTCTTCGTATGTGTATGATCTTGGTCAACATGTGTGCATGACTTTCTATAGGAGATCTACAATGGTGAGTAAGGTCTAGTGATTTGCAGGTAGCAACAGAGAGCAGGAGATCTACTTGGAGTACAGTTGTGTACTTGGTTTACTGGTAGCGTGTTACTAACTGGCTGGAGAGGTGAACATCAATTCTATATTGGAGTTGATTGTTGTGACCAAGAGAGAGAGGGAAGAAGGTCTTTAGGTGTGGCGAGCCTTTGAGGTGGAAGAAGAAGTGGCATCTTCTTTATTGTATATTCTTCTGAGTGATTATTAATACAATTGTGTATTGTCTCTCAATTCCTGTGTTGTTTCATATTTCTAGTTACTTGTTAATTCTGGTTAAATTCTGTGTTTAGTTGCTAATACAAGAAGTAATCATATGTGCTCTTATTGAGGGAGCAAGATCTTGACTAAGTAGGCATCGGAGCATGTTTATTGTTCTAGGTTCCCAACAAGTGGTATCAGAGCCTTGGTTGTAGGTTCAAGAGCTGATACCAACAAGTGGTATCAGAGCTTTTGGTTGGGTTGACTAATAGGTGGTTTAGATCTGGTAGTGTTTGTTAATTACAGGTCACTCACAGGGGTTTCAGATTGAGTGGGAGTATAGCAATGGTAGAAGAAAGTAAGCTACAAATGGAGAAACTGAATAGCACGAATGGTCTGATTGATGGAAAGAAAGAGCAGGTAAAGGTAGATTGTTGGTAGGTAGAAGATCAGCGTGTAGAAGCATATGTTGCAGGTGATGTTACACAGGATGTTCTGGATAAAGTGGAATCTTTGTTTACAGATTCTTTTGCCTCTTTCCATGCAGCTCGAAATAGAGCATCTTCTCATGGGTATGTCTTTAGAGACTTTGGAGAGATTTATTTAGGGGTTGGAGAGCCTTATCAGATTATTGACGAAGGGGAAGTGAAGCTGAAATAGCAAACAGATGACACACAGTGGTTGAAGGAAGTCATGCAGGTACCAATCTTGGAGATGAGTCTAATTTCTTCAAGAAATTTGGGTAATGAGAGATGCACTGTAACTCTCACAGCAGATACACTTGAATTAGATGGTGGTAAGAAAGTAGATATCCTTTATCTATTTACTTATATTATTGATTCACCTTCTGTCGTAGAGATGTGGCTTTGTAGGCTTGGTCACATATGTAAGAGGAGAATGCAAGTTTTGAAGCAGAAGTCAGATGTCTTTGACAAGCTAAAAAACTGGAAAGCCTTGGTGTTCATGGAGGAGATGACGGACAGAGATCAGGTGAGGGAACTAAATTATTCTGAGCAGAGCAGGGTTAATTTGATCAAGATTTTGATCCATGGAGAGCTCGCGGGTAAAAAGTTATCACTCACAGACGAACACAAGTACCAGCATCAGTCATACAGTAATCGACATCGACAAAAGGAAGACCGATGTTGGTCATGAAGAAACTGACATCGGTAGAAAGGACACCTGCATCAGCCAGGGAAATGATGTCGATAGTCAGGGTCAGTGAAGGGAATCAACATCGGTCAGGAGAAGACTGGGAGATGGCCGAGATCGGTCACTGGAACGGATGGTGGGCGAACAGCAAGCTGTCAACAAGTCTCAAACGCTCATATCGAGGTTAGAAAGGGTAAGTAAACCTCATATTCATTGTTCACCTTCTTTATATTGCTTATTGATGGTCAAGAACTAGGAAGATGTGAAGAGGCAATGCAGGTAGAATCTAGATACAGTGGGAGCTTGGCATGGATGAGGAGTGTGAGTCCTTGGAGAAGAACCAAACAGGTATTTGTTGGTAAAGTTGTCAGCTGGAAGTAAGCACTGAGAGACGAAATGGATTCCCAAGTTAAAGAAGAGAGTGGATGGATACATGAGACAGAAGGCCAAGGCATATGGTCTTGAGGAAGCTACAAGATAGTGGTACAAGTTTGACAGGTGGATGACTAAGCATGGCTTCAGTCAATGTCATTGTAACTATTGTGGTTTTGTCTTACCAGGTGGATGATGAGTCGCAACATTATCCAGTTATTGTATGTGGGTAATTTGCTAGCAGGTTTTGTACATACAGGGATTTGTTGAGCTAAGGGTAAGGTTAGTTCAGAGGTGTGTCAGGAAGAATTTAGAGCAGTGAAATTCTATGACATAAGAGACATAGAGATTTTATCTCCAGTGGGAGCTGATGTGAAGACGGTGTTGGCGGGGTTCATGATGCAGGATGCAGAATCAAAAAGCACACCAAGGGTTGGACAGTTCAATCAGAGCTTAGAACAAGTGTTCAAAATCACATGAGGTCTAGTGTAGACCTGAGTTTTCTCCCAAAGCAGTGGGAGTTGTCAGAAAGTATGGAGCCAATTCGAGGAAGAGGTACTGAAGGGCAGTTCAGTGGATTCTTATAGGGATCAGTGGCAGGTCGACATGCTATGCAGGGTCAAGTTATTTTCTACATAGGTTTGTAGATGCGGATGTGGCAGGTTACTTGCATGACAAAGGCACAAAGGTTAGAGCATCACAGGGTGTGGTGGTTAGTCTTCAGGATTGATCTTGAAGAGGGATACAAGCCAAGGTACAAATTAGATAGTGTACAAATATAGGTACAGTTGTAGTTATTTATCTCCAAGTGGGAGATTGTTAGGATGTGGAGCTAAAAGCTTCAACTGGTGTAAACAGGGAGGAGGTTGCTGAGTTCCAGGGAGACCAGCGTCAGCAGAGTGCAGTGCACAAGGCAACCGATGACGGCAGGGTGGACAGGAAGGCAACTGACATCGACAAGATGTCGGCTGACATCGGTCACCTCCAGGCAGACAGGGACCGATGTCGATCGCTTGTGGCAATTCTAGAACTGCTTGTTCCACTGACAGTTAGTTCTTTGAACCGAGTGTTTGCATGCAAAGGCTATTTTTGGTCTTGAGTTGTGTGTCTAATTATTGTAATTAGGATAGTCTAATTATTGTAAGCATGAGATCTATATATGGACTCATGGGATGTATTTTAAACTTGTAGCTAGTGAGTAAGAGAGCAATAAGCTCCTTCAGATAGAGGAGAGCAATGGTGCATTCCTCCTAGTGCCACAGTACCAAGGTGGGTACTGGTTTGGAGAATCAGAAGGGTTCTTCGTATGTGTATGATCTTGGTCAGCATGTGTGCATGACTTTTTATAGGAGATATACAATGGTGAGTAAGGTCTAGTGATTTGCAGGTAGCAGCAGAGAGCAGGAGATCTACTTGGAGTATGGTTGTGTACTTGGTGTATTGGCAGCGTGTTACTGACTGGTTGGAGAGGTGAACATCAATTTTGTATTGGAGTTGATTGTTGTGACCAAGAGAGAGAGGGAAGAAGGTCTTGAGGTGTGGGGAGCTTTGAGGTGGAAGAACAAGTGGCATCTTATTTATTGTATATTCTTATGAGTGATTATTAATACAATTGTGTATTGTCTCTCAATTCCTGTGTTGTTTCATATTTCTAGTTACTTGTTAATTCTGGTTAAATTTCGTGTTTAGTTGCTAATACAAGAAGTAATCATATGTGCTCTTATTGAGGGAGCAAGATCCTGACTAAGTAGGCATCGGAGCATGTTTATTGTTCTAGGTTCCCAGCATGTAGATGATGGATGTTGGGTCTTAGGTATCCCCACTATTTTAGTGTCTCTTCTACCTATTTGGTTGTGCCTTCTTATTTGACCCTACACTCTATTGTTTCCTCGGATTTGGAATTTGCATTTGTCTTGGCTTTGGCATCTACCTCTACCTTATTGTCGACCTCCTTATCCTAGGCTTGTTGCTTCATTTTCTCCTCTTAAGTACATAATTATTATTTTTCCTTCCACTATTCTTGAGACTTTATTGTTGCCTTAGCTTCATCTTTCTTCTTATATAATTCTTGTCCTTCTTGAATTATTTGCTCTTGTTGTTTCCTCGCAATTTATACCTCTACTTTATTTTTCACCTGTGCTTCCTCAACCCTTTTCTTTTATTCCTTATATTCCTTAGCCTTTCCCTTAAGTTCCTCTTACTTATTCCACTGATCCTATCCTCGATATCTTTGTGTTTTTTTGCTTCCTTATTCTTATTCATATCTATCTTTTGAAACAAAGATTGATGGATTTAGTCAAGATGGAGGAAAATAGACAAAGAGTGTAGTAGATGCAGGAGATTAATAAGTTAAGTCTAAAATCATATCATGATCACAACTTGTAATCTAAGGAATTATATCTTGAGCAAGCGGTATTATTCTATGATAGAAAATTTAAATCATTCCCAGGAAGCTTGTGCATAAGATGGAAATGACCCTATATTATTCATGATGTTTCACAATAATGTATAATTATTTTAAAATATTTATAGGGAAGCATTTTACCAGGGCATATAAATATTTTTAGACTTAAGCCTTACCATCATTAATATTTATCATGCATCATCGTAAATGAGAGAGGGTGTTGAGTAGCACCATATAGTTAGGTTTTTTATTTAATGTTTTTTTGTTTATTTATAGAATAGTGTGTTTTTATACTACCATATTTGTGTCATAGCACATCAAAATGAATAATAGACAATCAACATCGTAAAGTGTGATTGATATGTGGAGTCAACCTCAAGGAAAGATAGCTAGTAATTGAAACATGGTGGTCATCAATTAAGTATGGAAACTGAGTGTTGACAAGATAGGTATGGAGAGAGGATAGTGAGTGGTCATTCAAAACCATTAATGACAATGAATTTGAGAGATTACATCTTTCTCAAAGTAGATCATGTGATATAATGACAAGATGGAATATAAACAAAATTGGATACATGAAAGGAGGTCGTATCACATCAACGTCCTACCAATAGATGAATAAAATAATCTTGACATAGAATAGTAACCATCATATCAAACAATAGTTGATTGACATAAATTTTGGAAATAAATTCATGCACAACTAGTTTCATGCATTTAAACTAAATAACTTGATGGATATGGGTGGAAAAATTATATAATAGAGGGTGAAAATAATACAAAGACATTACACACTTCTACCACCAAGAGAACTTTATGATCTGCATCCAAAATAGCTTCTTGTGCATTAATTACATATTAGATCCAGACCAAGCAAAGAAAATAGTTAACATAATCTGAAATAACAACCATGGATAGGGAAAAACTATTGATTTCACTCACTGATATGTAGAATGAGGAAATGTGAGTTGGCCTAGGAATTAGATAGACCAGGATCATGACCTAGACCCCTTTGTTTTTATTGATGCAGACAAAGCTAATCTATTTTCCAATGATATATAGAAAGTAGCAAAAATAAGAGCACTAGCATTTCAACATCCACTGTGAGGTTTTGATGTTGAACGACTGATCAAATTACCTACTTTTGGGAAATAAGATGAGATAATGTTTACTTTGCTCAGTTGATATAATTAAGGTTTCATTCATTTATCTCAAGGTGTGACCATATTCATCAAACCTACAACTATGGTAAGAGCAATTTAGCTTCCAACATAGGGAAAGTCTCTTCTACCGTACAAATACATATCTCCACCTATTCACACAAGATAAAAATACACAAGGGTAGGCAAAGGAATTCCCATATATACTATCAAATATGCTTTGGTGTGCATCCTAGCTAAATGCATGACTAAACAATTATGGTAGACAAAAAAATAGGTGAAGAAAGAAACTAAAAGAGTTATGGAAATTGTGTATCACATGATACACCTACATGAGGACTTTAATTGGCCTAAGTTTTTGGCCTTTGAACTCACAATGAACATTGAGAAGATTCTCACGGGTACTTTGCAGGCATTCTAATATCATTTTTTGGTCTTACTACTTTACTTCACACAATAGAAATCACTAGGACCAGTCAACCTTGCTAAATATTTCTAGCCTAATGCTACATTCTCCAACATTGTATAGACTAAAACAATACCTAGAGATGTTGGCACATATCTAACTATAGGGTTTGATAAACGAATAAAAACAATGGTAGTAGTTGGAGCATCTGAGGTAGAAGTGGAAGTTGAAACTAATTTATTTTTCTCATTTATTGTAATGTATAGGAATGCATAAATCTTATGTGGGTTGGCATCAATATTTTAGTGAACCCTTTATCATTGACTTAATCTTCTTCTATTTTATTAACATGATCGATCTCAATAGTAATGATAAGTCCATCAATGGGGTGTGGAATAGGCCTTCTATCCTTCTGAATGTATGATTATTCTTATTTCAAGTCATGTTATACTTTACAAATATTTGCCTTAATAGAGATTGTATATTATAAGTAGGGTTGATTAAGGTTTGAGATTGCACATTAGTCATTGTAGAATTATGAATTTTAAGTTTGTTTACCCAAAATAAAGTATTATTATAGAAGAAGAGATCTAAAGGATGAACATCATTAGGGGTTGCATATTGATAATCCATTGTGTATTTGAGAAACCAATATAAAGTGAATATAACAAGAACCCAACTTATTACTAGTGAAAAATTGATCATGCTAATTACATAAATAATGACAAAGGTGTAACATAAAACTAAAAAATGGGTGCAACTAATCAAGGGTTTGTTTGCTTTGTAGGTTCTCACATATATTAATCCCATTCATAAATAGTGAATATGGTTTTGAAGACACTAACTATAGAGGATTCCACTATTTTTATAGCCACACTATCATGTCTCTAGGGTGCATTGAGAGTAACTTCTTAGGGATAAACACTTATTTATGTACTACAAGAACATATGGTCAAAGACTTTAAATGGATGAAAAAAATCCTAAGCATTTCTGATATACCATGAGGTATATGGAAACTAAAATATGTGAATAATATTGTCTAATGATGTGAGTATTTTGGAAGTACCACTCACACCATGGCTCCAATGAAACTGAGGACTACTTTTCCTAGAACCACTACTCCTATGAGTTTTGAAATTTCCAAAACACAATTTCTAAGAAAATAAAGCAAAAACAAAGTTGAAATTAGAAAGAAAAGGATAAAAATAATAGTTCATTTTCACCAATATATTTTACCCTTTTTTATAAAATAAATAAATTTTTAATGTGTTCTAACAGGTTTAAAACTAGACATATCACAATGATAAAGATATACAATATTCAAATATTATGATTTTGAAAATTTACTATTTAGGGAAAACACTAAAAAGGAATATACTTAGCTTTCACATAGATATTTGTTAACTATTTTGACTATCTATGAAAACTAGAAGAAGAGGTGACTTTATCATCTCAAAATCATAATCAGGAACATAAATGAAATTTGAATAGGTCCTCTGAAAGTGGACGATGGCATAGTGCATTTTAGTCTATTGACTATGGACATTTCCCAGTTACTTATGATATACTACTAAAAGAGAAAGATAGAGAAAGTAAAATTATGGAAATAATGGATCAAAGGTAGAAGTATAATATATCTATAGACATGAGTGTTTTGATGTCATGATGGTCTAGTGCACTTGAGTCTATTGACAATAGACTTGTCTTGGTTGGTTGTGCATAAAAAAATGTCACTGTACCTTTTTCACCTACTGATGTTGAGTAATCTGAGATATCATAACTAATTTTTGGCCATGTAAAAATTGATTTATTATCTTATATTTTTAAACCCTGATGGTACTTTGATAGCTTAAAATATTACAATAAAAAGAGGGAAGTGTAATGGGCTTACATGACCTCAGTCACCCCTTGACGATTGATAGTTGCCTACATATCTAATACTCCAATGAGTCAAATCAAGCCCACATATTTCTCTTAGCTAGAGTGAATGTGTGATTGTGTTATTTTGACTATGTGTATGCAGCTAAAATATGACTTTGATACTTGATAATGATAATCATTGAATTAAGTTTGAAGGATCTTGACTTAGCTTATGGTTGTTCCTTGTGAATAATTTAGAATTTGGACAAAATAAGGTATATTTTCTCAATGGTAGAAGATTATATGCTTGTTGTTCACCATTTTTTGCCCAACAGGCCAAAAATTGATCCCCTTCTGTCCCTGCTATTCTAGGCCATTTCATTTTCTGATTTTGCATGAATCTGTTCATTTCTACAATGAAGTCTTGAAAGCCGTCAAATTTAAGCAGACGAACTAGCTATTGGGTGACGGCCGCGTGAACGTCAAATTTAACATAGTGAAGTAGCCGTTGTTTTTGAATTGCCTAAGCGCTAAATCATGGAAAGAGCCCTAAGTAGCACAGTGACCCGCTAGAAGATCGCCCCTGAGGGCTAAAAGAGCAGGAAGAAGACAAAGAGCAAAAAAGACAAAGCATTCAAGTGGCAAAGGGAAGGTGAGTTATTGCAGTTGACTGACGCGACATGTTTTCTATAGTTGGCATTAATAAGGGGACAAACTACAGTTTGTTTATAGAAAAGAGGCGCGGCCATGCTCTTACATTAATTCTTGAACACCAAAGTCAATTTTGGCAATTGTACAGCATGGTTCCAGTAGGCCTTTTCTAAAGAATGACATCACTAACAGTGGTTTCCTCTTCCCAAGATTCAGAATGCACATGGGTTACTTGCAGAAATGAGCGCCAAAAAATCTTTCCAGGAAGCGCCAAGTTTTCTTCCTCTTCCTATAAATTGTAAACTTCTCTTTTGAGAAAAGAATTCGCTCTTAGCCTTAAGGCAAAACTCTACCCAAAAATCTCTCAGGCTTGTAAGGCAGAGCTCTGCCAGAATTTTTACCTTGAATCAGAACTTAGCTATTTTTTACCTCCATTCTCAGTTTTGCATCTTTAGTATGTGTCTATGCCTTGATTCTATGTTAAGTCATTTTCTTAATGCTTTTACAGAATGATTGCAGCATGTCTGGTGCATTTTCGAGTTTCCTTTTATAGGTCTGTCAGAAGTGTCCCTAGAGGAGTATAGGTGAAGTGGATAGGCTATTGCAACATGTCTTAGAATGCCTCTAGTAGTTATTTCCTCCCTATATCTCCACGGACCCCTGGCCCATTGAGGTAGAAGGTTCTCTCATGACAGATGAAGTGTATAGGCACTTCTTTTGGTGAAAAGTGTATGTTCAGGCCTGAGTAGGTCACATTTTTTGGTGTATCACCTTTTCTTTTTTAAGCTTAGGCTTTGTTTTCAGCATCTCTCTCTCCCTTTTCATCCCCCCCTTTTTACATTTTTTGTTAGTAGTAGGAGAAACCATGGCCTAAAAGATACATCAGAGGGAGCTAACCCTCATCTAGAGACTCTCCCCTCCAGCTTCACCGATACCACAGGCGAGAGGGGAGTTTCCATTGTTGCATGTGGAAGGGCGGGAGCTAGGCATCTTGCCCATAGGTGCAATCCACTGTGTCAATAGTTTTTGGCACGCCCAGTGGGACCAACTAGGACAAGTTGTGTCCAAAGATGGTGTGTTCTTCAACCAACCAACCTTTGGAGGCTTTTGCATCAACACCAATGGCGACTTAGAGTTGAATCAGCTAGTTAAGCAGCCTGGTGCCATTAAGAAATCACCTTTGTATGTATAATTCCTTTATACAAAATCATGGGTCTTATATTCCTTCATGTGACTATGATCAGACTCAAGATTTTTAGAGAATCACCTCAAGCAGCCCTCCTAGTTGCCCTTCAATGATAAAGGAAGTAGCCCTAGAGTTTGAGAAGCAGATGATGGAGATTGACAGACTGAAGGAGCAGTATGGATATCAGTAGGAGCTGATGTATAGAGAGGAGTGTTTGTTCAGGCAAGCACAAGCCTTACAATCCATGGAGGAGGAGGTAGTAAAATGGAGAAATCCATTTATTCAAAGCAGTCAGCCTTGTGTGCCCCCTCTTATTCTGAAGAAAGCCCCCTCTTGTGCACCAAATCCGTTCTATCAGATAGCACTTGCTCACTCCAACTCATCTGATGCATCTGCTCTCAATCCCATGCACCTAGTTTTCCAGCATCAAAGGGCATTAGAGCAACCCCCCATGGAGATCAATCTTCTCAATTCCTTATATTATGAATCTTGCATTGGGGGAAATACCATGAGCCAGCACGTCCCTCTTCTAGAGACTCTTTCAGTGCATCAACAGTCTCTTCCTAGCGTTCCACAACCTCCCCAAGTCTTTCAACATGATGTACAGATTCCAAGTTGGAGGAAGGAATGCCAGGAGCCAGACCAGAGCCTTGAAGAAGATGATGCTGGTGACCTCCAAGAAAGGCTCTTCCAAGAGGATCTAGCCAGGAGAATTGTAGAGTTGGAATCTAAAGAGAGATTCCTCAGCCAGTGTGTGATGGATAGTTCAAACCCAACAACACATTCTATGTCTGAACACACCCCACCTACACATTTCCAAGAGAGATATTAGGCTGCACATGATATTGATGAAGTGCTGACCAAATGGAAAGAGGAGAATCATTCGATTCTAGCTCAAGAACTACCTCCTCTTCCACATGTTTTCTCCACTTCATCCCTTCTCAATGAGGAACCTATTCTAAAAGAGGCGAGTGAGGAGCAGAATATCCAATCTATAATTTTTCTAGGGGGCTGTCATGAGCGACAATGAAGAAGAAATCATCATTGAGGCTTTTTGTGAAGGCATCATCAGCAATGGAGAAGACTCAGGTCACGCATACATGCAGATGTTCCAGCAATATGAAGAGGAACAAAAGCATAGTGAGCTCTCTTCCCCCTTATTTGATGAAATTCCTTATTGCTTCGATGAGGAGGATGACTATGCTGAAGAGCCTGAGTTGGATGATGAAAAGGAGAGGTCTGTCTTCCTGGAGGAAGGCCTTGAAGAAGAAAGCTTTGAACAAAGAGGTGATGTTCTGTGGGATGAGCAATCAATTTGTGATTCCATTTCAGACATCACCACAGTCACCCTTCTTCAAGAAGGCCAAGAGGGAGTAGAGGATGAGTCTGACAAAGCTTGCAATGAAGCAGAAGGAAACGGGTTGGACCATGATGCACTGCAAGGGAGCTATACATGTCAAAGGGCTAATGGTGATAAGCCAGTAGCCACTAATTTCTTGGTGAAGAGCACCAGTATGAAGGACCAGCATTCAACAAGCTTCCAAGAACAAATAGGATACATATATGTTGGAAGCATGTTTAAATCTGATCCACTCGGATACCAGCCAACTCAGGTGACAGGCAAGAGGAGCAGGTCACCAAATCTCCTTTTCATTCAGCTACTTGCTTGGCACCATAAGTCTTCTTGCCAGGAAGGGGACTTAAGAAATTTTCCCTTTGATCTAGGAAGGAGGAAATTATTCTTGGTTAGTTGTATATAGTAGTTTGCTTTCAGTTTCCTTTCTTGTTTTCCCTAAGTGTAGTTTGCACAAGTAGTGTTTTTTAGCTTTGTGTGTTGCCCTTTGTGTGTGGGGTAAAAAGCTTCATGTTTGATTCTTGGATCTTTTGGGGCTGTTGCTAAACTTTGTTTAAGTTGCATCTGACTCCGTGCCCAATGGACTACAAGGCAATTGGTATTTAAGCATAGTAGGCATGCTTCCCTTGGGAGTTGCCAATTTGTTGACCATTTTTTGCCCAACAGGCCAGAAATCAGTCCCCTTTTATCCCTGCTATTCTAGGCCATTTCATTTTCTGATTTTGCATGAATTTGTTCATTTCTACGGTGACATCCTGAAAGTCATCAAATTTAAGCAGACGAACTAGCCGTTGGGTGACGACCGCGTGAACGTCAAATTTAACATAGTGAAATAGCCATTGTTTTTGAACTGCCTAAGCGCCAAATCATGGAAAGAGCCCCAAGGAGCATAGTGACCCGCTAGAAGATCACCCTCGAGGGTTGAAAGAGCAAGAAGAAGACAAAGAGTATAAAATACAAAGCATTCAAGTGGTGAAGGGAAGGTGAGTTATTGCAGTTGAGCAGCGCGACCTGTTTTCTGCAGTTGGCATTGATGAGGGGACAAACTGCAGTCTGTTTGTAGAAAAGAGGTGCGGCCATGCTCTTACATTAATGCTTGAATGCCAAAGTCAATTTTGGCAATTGTACATCATGGTTCTAGCAGGCCTTTTCTGAAGAATGACATCAGTATCAGTGGTTTCCTCTTCCCAAGATTCAGAACGCACATGGGCTACTTGCAGAAATGAACGCCAAAAAATCTTTCTAGGAAGCGCCAAGTTTTCTTCCTCTTCGTATATATTGTAAACTTATCTTTTGAGAAAAGAATCCACTCTCAGCCTTAAGGCAAAACTCTGCCCAAAAATCTCTCAGGCTTGTAAGGCAGAGCTCTGCCAGAATTTTTACATTGAATCAGAACTTAGCTATTTTTTACCTCCATTCTGAGTTTTGCATCTTTAGTATGTGTCTATGCCTTGATTCTATGTTAAGTCATTTTCTTAATGCGTTAATAGAATGATTGTAGCATGTCTGGTGCATTTTCAAGTATCCTTTTACAGGTCTATCAGAAGTGTCCCTAGAGGAGTATAGGTGAAGTGGATAGGCTATTGCAGCATGTCTCAGAATTGCTCTAGTAGTTATTTCCTCCTTGTATCTCCACGGACCCCTGACCCACCGAGGTAGAAGGTTCTCTCATGATGGATGAAGTGTATAGGCACTTCTTTTGGTGAAGAAGTGTATGCTCGGGCTTGAGTGGGTCACATTTTCTAGTGTATCACCATTTATTTTTTAGGCTTAGGCTTTGTTTTTAGCATCTCTCTCTCTCCCTTTTCATCCCCCCCTTTTACATTTTTTTGTTAGCAGTAGGAGAAACCAAGGCCTAAAAGATACATCAGAGGGAGCTAGCTCTCATCTTGAGACTCTCCCCTCCAGCTTCGCCGGTCCCACACGCGAGAGGGGAGTTTCCATTGTTGCGTGTGGAAGGGCGGGAGCTAGGCGTCCTGCCCCCGAGTGCAATCCACTGCGTCAACACTTATACCAAGTGAATATAAAGTGGTTTAATGAGTGACTATTGACATGTAATTATAGGTGAATAATTTGAAATTTTCTTTTAGTTGATCATGTGAAATGTGTTAGAAGACCCAAAATGATGTTTTGAATTTTGGAAATTAGTCATTATTTGGTTTGGGGCATGGCCATTGTAAGTGGACAGGGGTGCATTATCCATTTGTTCACCTAGCTTGGACATGCATGGAAAGATTATAGATATATGTCCTATATTAAGGATAGTCTGAGGGTGATTTTAGATAGCTTGAGCATTTGACATTGAAATTTTTGTATAGTAGTAATGGAAAACAAAGGGTAGATCCCGTTTATAGAAAAATGGATTAGAAGAATGGAGAATAAGAGTCATGTATTTGTGAACAATTCATGTGTTTTGGAATGTGTTAATATTTACCATTGTCAAGTACTTGTGACCAAATTTATGTGTCTACACTAACCATGAATCCAGATGTAGTGGATTGGTCATGTTATATTTCCTTAGTTTTACACCATATCTTATTATTTGGATATCTAAACCCACTCATTGTTTGGTGTGGGTGTTTTTGTAAATTTAACATCCACTCTTGTGGTGTTTCCAACATTTTTGCCTCTAATAATGTTTTAAAGAAGGATAAATTCCCAAGGTGGATTATTGACTCATTTTCTAAATTCTATTAGATCCTCTATGGTGACTTCAACATATGAAAGTATATGGAGGAAAAGGGAATTTTTACTATGCGGTGGTGTGTAAGTGAAATAGAGGCTTGGTTTTGCATGCATTACGAGCTTGGGTTTTTTTACAATAATTTTTTATATAAGCATAAATTCCCAAGGTGGATTGTTGACTCATTTTCTAAATTCTTTTGGATCCTCTGTGGTGACTTCAACATATGAGAGTATATGGAGGAAAAGGGAATTTTTACTATGTGGTGGTGTGTAAGTGAAATAAAGGCTTGGTTTTGTATGCATTACGAGCTTGGGTTTTTCTACCCTAACTACTACTAGTACTATTTGTACAAGTCAGTTTGGTTCACCTAGTCCAACCAAAGACAATGTAGTGACAGGGTGTTAAATTAGTTAGACCAAACATTGTTGTTAGAGTAAATCCTCTTATTTTTCTTCATTACTTTTAATTTCCCAATTAGTTTGGTTATGGATGCAATTCCTTCATACCATATCCTCATATATATTTTTGTTTTGAATGGTATACACCTCAATTAAAAATGGTCAAATCCAAATTGTACATTAACAATGTGCACTTAACCCATGAACAAATGTAAAACCACATTAATTGAATTTTGAACTTGGTTCCACATACCTCTGGATAGTTTGGTTGGATTAGGTCATGGGCATATGTTATCTCTCACTCCACCACTTTCCTTTGAGTCTATGGAAAACAAGCCACAGTATTTTGACTGAATTCTCATGATCATTCACATTATGAATTCCTTATAACTTCATATAATCTATAACTTCCCCCTTTCAATGAGGACCTTAAAAAATAGGTGACAAAAAGGAGGCACAATATTAGGTTGAAGAGGCATGAAAATCCCATAGTGCTCAACTTCATGCTCATATTCATTTTTGAAAATTGAAGACCAAGTTTCCAAAGATTTATTCAATGTCGTTTAATCCTCAACAAGTAATAGACAAGGTCTAGGCCATTCATGAAGCCAACCAAAGGATCATTATACACCTATGCATCCTTCAATAATTTTTGGCTCATTTTCATGGGGTCTTTTATACTCAACCAACCTCGCTAACCCTTGAGGACTCCCTTAGGAAATGCCTTTAGGTGGTCCCTTTCTAAGTATCTAATGCACAAAGTGTTTTTTATGATATCCTTCTCTCAATTAAGGATCTCCATGAGGTAATCTCATAAATGGATATTAAAAATGCCTTAGAAATTGAGGGCTTCCCCTCTAAATTTTATCAAATCATGTGTTATACTATAGGTCCTTATTTGTACCAAGTTTACCTTGATCATTTTTTTTAAAACTCTTTGGGCATGGTCATACTATAGGAAACATTAAATTTATCCCAAACTCTAGTGATTCCTACTCATTACCAATTATCTTTTGGTCACTCTCTTAGATGTTTTATATGATATTATCACTAAATCCTTTGATTTATATTTCAGGTGCTTGTTTCTTCTCATAGTTCAGTCTAATAAAATGTGCTTCAGTAGCAACACATACATTTGGAAACTAATATTACAGTCTGGGAAGGTATAAAGTGGGCTCAACCCTCTCAATAGAATGTTGTCTTCATTAGAATTGATATTGATAATGTGTATGAGAGAATTGAGAGGCCTCTGATCATTTTATGCTTCAAACTCTTAGTTTTAGACCCATGTTTATTCATTTGGATAACATGCTCTTATAAGATTATGTTTTTATATCACCATAAATGGTGCCCAATCTTAAAATTTTAGGCTCTTTACATATATCTAGAAAGGGTGTTTGTTAACCCCTTCTCTTTATGTTCTTGTGGTAGAAGTTTCAATTATATATTGGTATAGTAAAAAGCATATCCCTCCCTCATTCCAACTGATAACTAGTCAATGAAAAAATTTTAGATGACTCACTCCTGACCCATGTCAAATGTAATTATCTATAACCCATCTCATGGAGTTCATTGATATTTTTTGACTTGCTTTAGGATCATCAATTCAATGGGGAAAAAAAATCAATGTTATAAAAAATATAAAATGCCCATTCCCCAATAATTGGATGGTTTCAAGTTGAAATGAATTCAACAAGGGTAAATTTTTTAATTTGATGTCATCTTGTTTTCCTTTCAAGCTTCTATCTAGAACATGTGGAACTATGTGGTACATAAGTTGGATAAGATATTTACTTTTGGGTGAATAAACCATTTTATTGGCTAGTAAGTTTCCTTTTTTTTTTCTAAAATGCTTTCAACTACCCATGTTTATTACTCCTCATGTTGGGCATCTTTTAATGTTACCTATTCAAAGCTAGAGTGCCTCCATAGGGAACTCCTCCATGCCATTAATGATGGATCCATATGTTTACAAATAGTTTCTTGGGATATTTTTTGTATACCAAAAGAATTTTGTGCACCAAATCTACTTCATGTTAAACACCAAGGCTTACCCCTTTGCAACAAAATGATTATTCTACCTCTTGATGTAGAAGAGGATTCTAAAATTATTCTTCATCATTGCATTTCTTAGGGCACTCGTTATGGAAAAAACTCGTATAAGTGTCTTGGCTTACAATCGTATCCTCGTTACCCATGTGCTAGTAAAGATTATAGACACCTTTATTGATGATAGTGTCCAAAATACTTGGGAGATACCTAATCCTAATATCATTTGGGATGGGGATGGTTTTAGGAATGGCCTATTAATTATCACTAATTCCCTCTAGTCATCCCTGATTATTAGCTACTATGACATCCCTTTCATCATGGTTCCTTAGTTCAAAAGTGGTAGGATTTCAAAAAAATGATTAAGGTTATCTCTAACCTCCTTTGAGTGTTCCTTGAATTGGCTTCCCTTTCTTGCTATCAAAAAAAAAAATTATCCAATAAATGATACATTGAGTCTATCATTTTACTTTATAAGGCCATCGTTAATGAACACCTCCACAAGACTGGTATGTAGACACCAGTGAAGTGGTGGGAGGACTAAAAATGGCCTATTGAGACTCCATTCCAAAGATACAAACTTTGAATTGCTTATCATCTTTTATCCCCTCGGGACAATCAAGATGAAACCTTGAATGCTCAATGGAGGTTACACTCTTTTGAGGCATACTTTATCAAGGCTTGGTTTTTACATATCAACTTCTACACTTATGGGTTTCTCACCCTTTATATCCCTCATGGAATCAATGTGAGACTCTCAATAACCTCTTTTGGTTTTTTAGATATGGTGCATCAACTTGGAGATGAATTTTCAACCTTTTTCAACCTATTCTTATGGATTTTTTCTCATGACAAATGGTTCTTTTAGGGGATTCAAATGTTACTTGCACAATACAATCATATTTAGCACAATTTTCACTTTGAAATTCTATTTTAGCTATGAGATGAAATAAATAATCATTAACCATGTTTCTATATATGGTTATTTTTATGTTACTAATAAAGTGTTAGTAATATCTAGTGTCATGCTTCAAATCTAGGCATAGGCTGAATTTTTTTATCTTGAGGTATAGCATTTACAGTCCCTTCTAGACCATTGTCTGTTGTTAGCTAGGTTCCATCGAAATCTCATGTTTGGTGATCTAATTCACATATTCATGGTCCTAGGGGCTGTGACAACTATCATTCAAGAATTTTAAAGAGTTTCTCACCATGTTCTTAGTGGCCTTCTCCTAGTTGTAACAACAAAGGTGGTGGTTTTTGGAACACATTAATTGACTCCAATGGTTAGGAAATGAAACAATAAATAATTTTTCCTTTACTAACCCTTGTTATATCCCTATTTAGGTAGGACAAAAAATAATAAGACAAATAAAGAGCAACCAATATTGATGAGTGGGAGCATGTGCCTGATAAGGCCGATCCTCTTGGTTGTATTGATTGGGTTGATGAGCCAAATGGCCGTCCACACCTTCTTATGATTTAATTGTTGTTGTTGATTAATAGCCTCATATTGTGTGTTTTAGACCACCAATGGACCTTTTATTATGTTTTCCATGTTATATATCACTCTTTTGATGAAAAGTTAATTTTTAATAAGTATGATGTTAAGTGACTTTATTTAACATATTCTAACTTTGTTAATTAGAATTATGTTTATTTAATGCTCTTTTGGAACTCCTTCCTTGATCCTTAATATCGAGGTAAAGATTTCTCTTAGGGTGTGACTCCATTCCACCCATTTTTTTATACAATTAACATTATATTTCACATATGATTAATATAAGGTGTTTTTTAGTCATTAAAAAAATACCTCAAGTGATTAAAGAAGTTGATAATATTTAAAAAAATCCCAACATCTCTGTTAGTTCTATTTCACTAAAAAATTAGTCAAAATACAAAGACTTTGGTGAATACAATTAAATGCATGCCAAGTGAGACATTATATCTAACCATATTTACCATATTTACCATATTCAATGTTATCAATGCATCCCAAGGAGACATTATTCCATGGTCCATGATTCTTATTACCCACATCTGCTAGAATCAATTTTAATTTGTAAATGAATCCTTCCTTACCCATGTCAAATAAGAAGCATCTATAACCCATCTCGTGGAATGATTTGATATCTTTTGTCTTGCTTTGGGATCGTCAATTCAATGGAAAAACTCAATGTTATAGGAAATCTAATATGTTCATTCCCCAATTGTTGAATGGTTTTAAGTTGAAATGAAATCAACATGGGGAAAAATTCAAATTTGATGGCATCTTATTTTCCTTTCTATCTTCTCCCTTGGACATATGGAACCATTTGGTACATAGGTTGGATACAATATTTCATTTTGGGTAACTAACCCTTTGTATTGGCTAGTAAGTTCCACATTTTTTATAAAGTGATTTCAACTACCAATGTTTATTACTCCTCATGTTGGGAAACTTTTGAGGTTACCTATTGAAGTTGGAGTGCCCCCTTAGGAACTTCCTCGAGGCCATTTATGATATCTTTATAGGTTTCCACAATTTCTTGGGTTATTTATTATAGATCTAAATAATTTGATGGATTACATCTAATTCATGTCAAATTCCAAGGCTTTCCCATTTGAAACAAAAAGGTTATTTGAGCTCTTGAGGTAGATGAGGCCTATAATATTATTCCTCGCAATTTCATCTTTTAGGTACTCCCTATGGAAAAAACTCATAGAAGTGTCTTGGCTTGCATTCATATCCTCTTTACCCATGTGCCAATCAACATTATAGAAACCTTTATTGCTAATAATATCTTGAATGCTTTGGGAGCTACTTAATCCTCATCTCATTTTGGATGGGGATGGTTCTAGGTATGGCCTATTAATTAACACTCATTGCATCTAGTGGTCATGAGTTCTTAGCTACTAAGGTATCCTATTCATCACATTCCCTAGGCCAAAAGTGGTATGACCTTAAAAAAAAGGATTAAGGTTATCTTTGGCTTGATTTGTATGTAATGTCCCCTTCCAATTGATAAGTTAGATGATTTAATGACTTATTTAATTCTCATAAGTCATTAAATAAAAAAAGGGAATTAGTTATTGATTATTTAATATTATTCTTCCCAAGCAAATATTACAAATAATATTAATAAATTAATATTATTAAAGTTACTAAAGTGGGGTTTGAATATTTAAAAAGTCATTTTATTATATTTCCCTCCTAAAGTCAAAATCAAATTTTTCAAAATCTAATATTTGGGAGGGAAAGGTATTTTTAGAAGTTTTGGACAAGAGGTTTAAGAGGGGGCATTTTGGAAATTCTGATCATGATTGGAATTTATATTTTTTAAGTATTGTTGAGAGTGTTCGGCTTGAGGTTCTAGGGTTTTGGTGGTGAAATGATTCCACCCTAGCCTGTAAAATTTGATCAAACCTATTTGAGCATTTTAGGTTGAATATATTCGCTAATATACTAAAGAGGATTTCTTAGCCGGTTTTTTATACCAAACTCATTTCAAATTTGAGTGTTATAGATTGAGGATTGGTTGAATTATTGAGGATTGATAATATTATTTAGTAATTACATTGGCTTAAAATATGACTTGGGCATTTGGATTTATGGAACCCATGGCCATCTGAATTATCAACACAACCATCATTTTGTCCTTTTATTTTCTAGGAGCTATGGATAATGATCAAGGATCACGGGGGTTTTAGGAGGGCATGAGCTTTTATAAAATTCCTGCACCATTCATTCTACCCATCATGGACTGTTGTGAAGGAGAGAACGGGTTTTTTGGGTGTGGCTTCTTGTAGGTGGTGGATGTTATTCTTAATCACTATATTTTGCTCAACCTTGTCATCATTCTACTAATAATGGCCATTCATAAAGTGCAGCCATATTCCAAAGAACTATGTCTATTCACAATTAAATGTTCTAAACTATAATTTGAAGGTATATGTGTTAATAATATGTACCAATTTGGAGATAAATAGTAAATGAACAAAATTTATTATTGTGGTGAATTTTATATTTCTTTTTTATGCAATAAATGAATATATAACTGAAATATTGTAATCCATGGATTTGCTCATATGTGGAGTTTAATTTCATGCAATAACTATCTAAATATTGACTGAAAGTAACTCAAATCAACAAGCAAACCAACTGTTTGACAAAATGCTTACATAGTCAAACTGGGTAAAATCATGAAAATTTTGCTATTTTGGGCAAGGGTCTTTATAGTGGAATCATATTTGGTATTCATGAGTGACAGAGAAAGAAGGTTCTATATTAGAGGGATTAAGAAACAGTGACAACCCACTCAAGTTCCAAAAAGGGAAACTATTTTAGGTAGTAGTATCGACTCCTCTACAGGAGGTGGTGCACATAGAGTGGCATAGATGGATGAGAGAGGGGAAGACCCTCTTAATGCATTTTTGGCAAATCAAAAGGAAACAAATCAATGTATGACTCAGTTGATGGATTTAATGACATAAACCATGCTCAATAACATTAACAATAATGGTAATAACCAAAATGGCAATAACAACCAAGGGGATAAATCGATCAATAACAAAATGCTAAATCAGCATGTTATACTTGCTATTTTAAGGCCTTTAATGCCTATATTTCTACCTAGATTAGAGCCTTAGGAAGGCAATGAACCTAAATTAATAGAGTTATAGGAAAAACTTAGACAAGACTGGGTTGATGCTAGTCTAGGTTTCTAACACAATATCTCCCTCCGTGACTATATGTACCTCAGGATGAGATATATGCCAAACAATGGTAATAGAGAACACCAGAATGATTATAGGAAGAAGGTTGGTAAATTGATTTTTCCCTTATTTGAATGTTCAGGCAAGACTTTAGCACATGATTGGGTGCAGAAGGTTGATACATACTTCTAGTTGAATCTGATGTCAGATGCGGAAGCAATCAAATATGTTACCATACATCTTGATGGAATTGATCACAAGTGGTGGCATCTTGGTATGGTCACCATGGGCCATGATTATATCACATATTATATGTATTTCATAGAGAGATTAATCGAGAGGTTTGATAATAAGGACCCTAAACTCCATTTCAAGGAGTTGGCTCAGTTGAAGTAGTGGGGATTGGTTCATAGTTACATTGTTGATTTTTAGAGACTCTCAGTATTGGTTACTAATATATCAGAGATGAGAATGTTGGTTTTATTTATGGATGGCTTGATGGATCCTCTAAGGGGTTGGATCAAGGCATTCAATCCTAGCTCACTTCAGGAGGCAATCAAGAAAGCTAGGGACATGGATTTTGACAATTTGAAGAATAAATTTTAGTTGAAGGGATTTACCTCTCAAAAGGATAATAACAAGAGACCATTTTATAAAGAGTTTCCCAAGAAAAATTGAATGAATGATGAGACTTGATAGGCAGAGAAATAAATTGTGTTTCAGCTGCTAGGAGCCTTAGGAGCTAGGACACATGTCTTGATAAGGGTAAGGTAAATTATTTAGAGATTGTATCTAATAGTGAGGAAGAGGATAAATCTAACCATAACCAGGGAAATGAGCATAGTGAGTCAGATGAGGAGCAGATGGGATCCAATTAGATGCCACCTAAGGGAGTGAAGGGTGGTAGTCTTATTGTTATATCAGGTACACCAAAATTCAACTCTTTCAGAGTTTGTGGAGTATTATAGGGGTAGAGGGTCATAATTCTGATAGATAGTGGGGCCACCCATAACTTTATAGACTCTGTTATGGTTATGATAAAAAAATTGTAGACAGTTGAGCACAAGGGGTTTAATGTCATGGTTGTAGATGGGTATCAAATTTCCTATACGTAGAAGGTCCCTTAGTTGAGCATCATGATTGGTAACTATATAATTTTGATGATTTCTATGTGGTAGACTTCGGGGACACCAATGTTATTTTGTGTATTCAATGGTTACACTCACTTGGAAAGTATTCTCAAAACTTTCAGACCATGGAATTCAAGTTCAAGGTAGATGATAGGAAAGTGGTATCCAAGGGAATGTCTGATAGATCTCTTAGAGTTGTTTCATCCAAATGAATGGAGAGCATATTTAGACTGGTGATGTTACTTGGGCATCACAATGTTTGATTTTTTCCAAATTTATGGATAATACTCCTAAACACTACCAGGATGATTTGCAGGAGATATTACACAATTGTAGTGTAGTCTTTAATTATATTCCTTGAGGGAGGCCACCTAACAGAGGATTTGAGCACACCATTGAGCTTGAGGAGGGGTCCAAACACATCATTATTATTCCCTATTGGCATCCCAAGAAATTTAAGGATGAGATTGAGAAATCTATCAAGAATTTTTTGGATATGGGACATATCACATCGAGTTAGAGTCCCTTTACCTCGTTTGCGATGTTGATTAAGAGGAAGGATGAAACTCTCAAAATGTGTATTGACTACCTTGTTTTGAACAAGAAGACAATCAAAAATAGGTATCCAATTCCCAAGAGCGATGAATTATTAGATAATTTACATGGGGTGGTCTTCTTCTCAAAGATAATTCTTAGATTAGGATACCACCAAATCAGAGTGTGGGAGCAAGACATCCATAAGATGGCTTTTAAGTGCCACTATGGGCACTAAAAGTTCTTGGTCATGCTATTCAGTTTGACCAATGCCCCTACAACATTTTAATCGTGCATGATCACATCTTCAATAAACAATTATGAAATTTCCTTCTTATATTTTTTTATGATATATTTTATACAATAAAACAAGGGAGGACCACCTCGAGCATCTTGATGAGGTGTTGGGTATTATGAATTCATAATCATTATATTCCAAGGCCTCTAAATGTGAGTTTAGGATCAAGGAGATATTGTACTTGGGTCACATCATTAGTGCACAAGGAGTTCAGGTCCATTAAGAAAATATCCAAGTGATTTTAGATTACCCACCACCAGGGACACTCACAGAGTTGAGAGGGTTCTTTGGCCTATATAGCTATTACAGGAGGTTCCTAAAGAGGTTTTCATAGATTGGGACACCTCTCACAGTCCTCAACAGGAAGGGTGCATTTAGATGGACTGACAAGGCTCAGCAATCCTTTGACAAACTTAAGGAGGCCATGAGTACCTGGCCAATTCTTTCATTGCCAAATTTTACCCTACCCTTTGTGTTGGAATGTGATGCATCAGGAGAGTGGATTGGTGCATTGTTGATGCAAAATAGGCATCCCATTGCCTATGAGAGCAAGAAGCTCCAAGATGCTGAAAGGTTGTATTCTATATATGACAAGGAAATGTTTGCCATCATGCATGCATTTGCAAAGTTCGGGAAATATTTGGTTGGTGGATGATTTGTATTTATAAATAATCATAACAGTTTAATGTACTTCATGGAGAAGAATGACTTGAATGAACACCAATAGAAATGGGTCAACAAAATCTAGGCATATGACTTTGATATTGAGAATTTGAAGGGAAAGAAGAATATAGTTTCTGATGCTCTATCTAGGAAACCTAATATATGTTCCTTGTCTCAGATTTTAATTAATTGGAAATCTCATCTTCTAGTTGAGTACCCCAAGAATGATTTTTCCTATGAGTTGATGGAAGGCAAAATCTAGGGTGATAGGTATAAGGCAGTGGATGATATCATTTACTACAAGGATAAGATATTTTTGGTTCTAGAATTTAAGTTGAAGGAGTAAATCTTAAAAGTTGTGCATGACACTCCTTTGGTAGGACATCTAGAGTTCTATAAGACATATAGGCAAACTAGAGAGAGGTTCTCTTGGAGGGGCCTCAAAGATGATGTTTTATGCCATGTTAGGGAGGGCACCACTTCTCAGCAGAACAAGTTGGAGCACACTTTCCCTACTACCCTATTGCATCACTTACCCATTCCAGAGCAGAAGTGGGATAACATATCGACAGACTTGATCACCAGTTTTTTGAAGGTAAAGGGTAGAGATTGCATTTTTGTAGTGGTTGATCAATTAACCAAATTTTCACACTTCATGGCTATCTATTCATAGTATAGGTCACTTTAAGTGGTAGACTTATTCTTCAAAGAGGTATTTAGGTTACATGGGTTACCGAAGAATATTGTTAGTGATAGGGATAGTTATTTCCTTAGTGCATTTTGGTAGGAGTTATTTAGATTATTAGGTATGGAATTGACTCTGAGCACTAAATATCACCCTCAAATAGATGGGTAGATAGAGATAGTGAATAAGTCGATTGAGGGTTATCTGTGAAACTATGTTAGGGGGTAGCAAAATCCCTGGGTTAGATGGCTACATTTGGGTGAGTAGTCCTAAAATACCACCTATCATATGTCCTTTGGGATGTCACCTTTCAGAGCATTATACAGTTATGAGGCTTATTCATTTATGGATGTGGCATTTGGTGATAGTCGGGCACCCAAGGCCAAGGAGTGGATTCAGAAGAATCAAGATATCCTTAAGTCACTTAAGGATAATTTACAGCATGCTCAAAACTAGTAAAAGGTTTATGTAGACTGACACTAGATAGAGCATACTTTTGAGGTTGGAGATTTGGTCTATCTTCATTGTCAACCATACAGACAATCCTCTTTGAAAAAGAGTGGTGCTGAGAAGTTGAGATTGTAGTTTTATGGCCCGTACAAGATCATTAGGAGAGTGGGTGAGGTGGCTTATGAGCTAGAGCTACCAGAGTGCAACAAGATTCATAATGTTTTTCATGTCTCATGCCTTAAGAAAGCACTTGGATAGCAGGTTATGGTTTCAGAAGAACTTTTACCTCTTGATGAAGAGGGCAAGTTGATCTTGGTTCTGGATGAGATTTTGGATGTTCACAAGAGGAAGTTGATAGGTAGAACAATCAATAAATATCTAGTTAGATGGAAGGATCTACCTGGGGAAGATGCCACATGGGAGAACAAGCAAATCCTTCAATATCTTGATATGAAATTGCTTGTGGGCAAGCAATTCTGGGAAGGGAGGACTATAATTTCCCCTTGCAATTGACAGGCTAGATGATTTAGTGACTTATTTAAATCTTGTAATTCATTAAATAAAACAAGGGAATTAATTATTGATTATTTAATATTATTCTTCCCAAGCAAATATTATGAATAATATTAATTAATTAATACTATTTAAAGTGACTAAAGTAGGGTTTTAATATTTAAAAAGTCACATTATTATATTTCCCTCCTAAAGTCAAATTCAAATATTTTAAAATCTAATATTTGGGAGGGAAAGGTATTTTTGGAAGTTTTGGATGGGAGGTTTAAGAGGGGGCATTTTGAAGATTATGATCATGATTGGAATTTATATTTTTATAGTATTGTTGAGAGTGTTTGGCTTGAGGTTCTAGGGTTTCGGTGGTGAAACGATTCCACCCCAGCCTGCAAAATTTGATCAAACCTATTTGGGCATCTCAGGTTGAATGTATTCTCTAATATATTGAAGAGGATTTATTGGCTGGTCATTTATAACAAACTCAATTCAGATTTGAGTTTTATAGTTTGAGGATTGGATGAATTATTGAGGATCAATCATATTGTTGATAATTACATTGGCTTACATTCTGACTGGGGCATTTAGATTTATGAAACCCATAGCCATCTGAATTACCAACACAACCATCATTCCATCCTATTATTTTCTAGGAGCTATGGATAATAGTCAAGGATCATGGAGGATATAAGAGGGTGTGAGTCTTTATAAAATTCCAATGTCATTCATTCTGCTTGCCATGAACTACTGTGAAGGGCAGTGTGGGTTTGTTGGGCATGGTTTATGTAGGAGGTAGGCTGTTATTCTTAATCGCTATCTTTTGCTCAACCATGTCATCATTTTGTTGATCGTGGCTATTCATAAGGTACAACCATATTCCCAGGAACTATGTCTATTGGCAATTAAATGTTCTAAACTATAATTTGAAGGTTTGTTTATGTGTTAATAATATGTACCAATTTGGACATAAATAGCCAATGAACAGAATTCATCACTGTGGTGAATTTTATATTTCCTTTTTATGCAATAAATGAATATATAATCGAACTATACAATCCATGGAGTTGTTCATATGTGGAGTTTAATTGCATGCAATAACTATCTGAATATTCACTAAAAGCAACTTAGATCAAAAAACAAATCAACTGTTTGACAAAATGCTTGCATAGTCAAACTGGGTAAAATCGTGGAAATTTTGCTATTTTGGGCAAGAGTCTTTACATTGTAATTGTTCCAACAATTGACTCCCCTAGCCTACTATCAAAGAGAAATTCCAACTCAACAAAGGAGATCTTGAGTCTATCAATGAAATTCAAAAGGTATTATGTGACAAACACCTCCACAATACTAGTGTGCAAACACAATTGAAGTGATGGAAAGACTATAAGTGGCCTATCAAGATTCCCTTCCATCAATACAAACTCTGACTCGCTTATCAACTTTTATCCCCTCAACACATTCAATTTGAAACCTTTAATTTCTTCAATCAAACAAAAAAAATTGAAACCTTTAATGTTAGATGGGGGTGTCACACTTTTGAGGGATAATTTATCAAGGCTTGCTTGTCGAATATCAACTTCTATGGTTAGGGGTTTCCCACCCTTTATGTCCCTTATGCAATCAACCTGAGACTCTCAAACACCTCTTTTAGTTTTTTGGACATGGTAAGTCAACCTGTAATGGATTCACACACTTGTTCAACTTATTCTTCTATATTTCTTCATGTGAAAAATGGTTCTTTTGGGGGATTCAGCCATGTTACATGCACAATACAATCATATTCAACATATTTTTCAGTTTGAGATTTATTTTAGCTACAAAATGAGAGAAATGATGCAATCTTTAACCAAGGTTCTATTTATGGCTATTTTTATGTTACGAACAAAATATTCGTCTCTATAATCATGCTTCAAATCCAGGGATAGGCTAAAAAAATTTGTTTTTATGTAGAGCATTTAAGTCCCTTCTAGACCATTGTGTCTTGTTAGCCAAGTTTTGTTATAAATTCCTTGTTGGCAATCTCCTTCACATAGTCATGCTCCTAGGGGTCGTGGCAAGTGTCATTCAAAAAATTGAAAAAGTTTCTCACCACATTCTCAGTGGCCTCTGCCTAGCCACAACAATGAAGGAGGTGATTTTGGCCACACATTACTGAACTCTAGTGGTTGACACAACAATAGGTAAAGTTTCCTTGATTGGCAAGACAAACAAGAAGACAAGGAAAAACAACCAATAATGACAATTGAGAACATGTATCAGATAAGGTGGATCCTTTTGGTGGTGGTGCTTTTTAAGGTGGATTCTTAGGGGACAACCCAAATGACCCTCCACCACCTCCATCTATTTTGATTGTTGTTGTTGCTTAATAGCCTTGTGTTGGATGTTTTAGATCACCGACAGAGCTTTTATTATGTTGTTCTTGATATTCTACACTGTTGATTGAAAAGTTAATTTTTGAGAAGTGTGATGTCAAGTGACTCTATTTAACTCATTAAATAAAATTATGATTAAAGTTCTATTAAAACTCCTGTCTCGATCTTTAAAATTGAGATAAAATTTCTTAAAATATGATTTCATTTCACCCAATTGTTTTTACAATTAACATTATATTTCTTATATAATTAATAAAATATACTTTTTCAACTATTAAAAATACCTCAAACAATTAATGAACTTGAAACTAATTAAAAATCATCCAAACATCTTTCTCAACTCCATTTAACTTTTTTTTTTAAAGAAAAAAAAAATTAATAATAAAATAATTAATTAATTTAAAAAAAAAGTCAATGCATAGCAAAATGAAACATCACAATTAAGTGCATTTACCATAATTAATATTATTAACGCATACTTTCCCTATTCTTGCTGCCCATATATATCAAAAATTATATTGTAAAAAAATAATAATTAAATTATTATTTAAGGATTAACAAACATTTTTTTAACTATATATATATGTATATATTAAAATCAAATGTTTTAATATTATAAGAAATTATTGAATTATATACAATGCTGGTATCTTTGTGCATATTTTAGAAGTGAATATATAACGAATTATAATTTTGAATAAGTATACATTTAAATCAGTAAGTTTTTTTTATTAAGTAATTATAATTAAGAGATACCTACATCGTTAAAATCATTTAAGACAAGATTTATCATTCAAAACTTGACTCTTTATATCAAATATTTACATAAATTTGTATTTTAATAAATAAATATAAACAACTATCGTCATTATTAATTAGACTCCAACTTTTTTAATAATTATTTTATTTTTTAAACGTACTTCAAATAAAATTCACACAATTATACCACTTAAAATATAATAATTGTTTTTTTTAATAAACTATTTTTTATTTGTACTTATGTAATTAGGTCGTACCCTACAAGGCGAGGGACACGTTCAATTTTGATGTTGATTGAAAAATCACGAGTGGCATTGTAAAAGGGGACAAAAGGGGCCATGCTGAAAATTGACCATACGTGTGGGGGCCTACATGCACAGGTGGATTGGATTGGATTGGATTGTTTTGTTTTGTTTTGTTTTGATTCGATTCATTCAAGTCATTTATCTCTTCTTCTCCACTAAATTCATTTATTGCCTACTAAATGGCCAAATTAACCAACTAGGCCTCCACAAATAAATCCAAAAATGAATTGGCGTTGTCCTCGCTCTTCATTACGAGGGGGGGATGGGATGGGATGGGACGGGACTGGACACTATTCAAGGAACACACGCTATGCACTCTGCCCATCTTCACCCCTGCCTCATTGATGGGTACTCTTCTTTCGTCATCGGAACCATCCGTTTCGCCACGTGCGCCTCACACGGAAATTCATTTAGTGATTGTTAATAGACGATAAAGGGACTTGTGACAAAGATGGCTTACCACACTCCTATAATTCTGAATTTATTTCTTTATTTTTGTTTGGACTTTTTTTTTGGTAAGCTAAATGTTCTAAGTATTCATTTCTTCGTTTATTAGTTTTGGAGAGATATTTAAGTCTTCAATATGCGCCTCACACGGAAATTCATTTAGTGATTGTTAATAGATGATAAAGGGACTCGTGACAAAGATGGCTTACCACACCCCTATAATTCTGAATTTATTTCTTCATTTTTGGTTGGACTTTTTTTTGGTAAGCTAAATATTCTAAGTATTCATTTCTTCGTTTATTAGTTTTCGAGAGATATTTAAGTCTTCAATATGCTTTTAATTTTCTATTAAATTTTGTTTTTTAGATCAATTAGAAATTATTATTTTTTGTGTATGAAAAATTTTGTAATTTTACAAAAGTTAAGTTGTGCATTTTTTAACAAAAATCATGAAAAAATGCATTTATCTATATTATAATTGGCCAAAATTCTTTAAATGTTATTTAGGGAAGGAGCTCTGACATCATGCATAGTAAGTATAATAAATGCATTGTCTTTTGATTTTTATATGAAAACTAAAAATAAAACATGGTATTTGCTAAAACATATATACATTGTCCTTTTATATACTTATGTTTTGATCTTATAAATTTCAAATATAATTCAACCTTGTTAATTCCTATCTGCCACGCAATCCAAGCATTCAAATTAAAATATGAAGTATTCACTGTGAGTCCGTAAAACAATGGCCATGCATTTAGTGAGCTTATCCTAAGTTCAGGGCTCAAAATATCGGCTAAAGTCTTTGTCCCAAATTTTGAGGATTATGTATCAATTTTTTAAACTAGGAAACATCAAGCATGCGTGCTCATGCCTTAGTACATATTTAATAAATTTTATTTGGACCGAGAGACATGCCCCTGCCGCGTGAGTGCCTTGTTGTGCATTTAATAAAGTTTATTTCGATTGATGGGGCGATGACGATGTTGCCTTTGAAATGGACGGTAAAAACGATGCAAAGATGTTAGTCTGTCGTTTCAGATGAGTTTAGCATCACATTGAATGAATGAATGAAGGATTTTAATAATGTCCACGAGACCGCAGCAGCCTATGGGACCCATTCATTGCACACATCCTCTTCAAAGCGAGACATCAATCACAAAAACGCTCCCTAAGTTACCTGAACTTCCTTCTTGAGATCTTCCCTTCTGCTGTGAAGTTTGATCGCGAGGTTCACCGTATTTTCCAGCCTTGTCGCTTCAAACAGGGTGTCCAGGTTGGTAATTTTCAAAGTTTCCCCATAACTATATTGGATGTCTTTGTATGCCTCGCATTCTAAGAGGAAGTGATGTTTCGTCTCCACCACGCCTTTGTTGCAAAAGGGGCATATTCTCTCCTTCCAGTCCTCTTTAGAAGTTAGCCATCTACCCGTTTCACACCTAAGATGATGAGAGCTCATCTTAAGTTGGGCAATCAACATTTTCGCTTTTCATTTAATGTCTACTCCTATATAGGCTTTTTCTTCAAAATCACCTGTGGGGTTGAATTCTTTGAGGTAATATTCCTTTTTACGGCCCATTTGTTTTGTCCACATGATGCACTTGAATTTCCTTCTTACATATTTTTTTATTTCTTCACTAGTATTTGGGCACTCCTGCATGCTAATATCCCACCTCTTTACCCATTTGTCATTTTACTTCTTCCAAGTGTTCTTTCTTCTAGTTAGCTCTTCCTCCATAATTAGTCTAGGCCACCTATGCTTCTTCATGTTTTGAATCTTCTTGAGGTAGCTTAGTAACTGTATCATCGCCGATGCCTCTAGAGGGAAGGACCCCGTTTCAGCAAGTAGGATCTCATACGGCACCGAAATCTTGACTTTGAGATTGCTTATGATGAAGTGTTTCTAGATTCTCTCTATTTGTTTCCATTTCTGATCTGACATACCGTTGGCCCAAATTTCACACCCGTAGAGAATCACCGGGGTAAACAATAAACCGAAGAGTGTTCTCTTGGTCTTCTAGTCCCATAACTCCGCCATCCTGCACCTATTTTGAAGAGAGTACAATGCTTTCCATCCTCTTTGGATTCTTTTTGCTCTACACATTTCCCAGCTGAGCTTGTGGTGAAAATCAAGCTCGAGGTACTTGTACTCCTCAACTATCTCTAACGAGCTACCTTCAAAGGTAAAGATATATTGTTTCTTTTTTCTTTTCAAAGAGAAGATCATTACTTTGGTTTTGCTTGTGTTCACCTGCATTCCAACCTCTTGACAAAAAGTTTCAAGTGCTCTCAAATGTTCCCTCAAGCTGCTAGTTGTTCTGGCAATTAAAATGAGGTCATTCGCATAAATAAGTAGTTTTATAACAAACTTAGCTAGTTGAATCCCCTCCCCACTATCTTTATTTAACCATTCTTCTAATTTATCAATGTACAGTCCAAATAAAGTTGGTGAAAGTGGGTAGCCCTGCTTGACGCCTATACCGCTATCAAAGCACTCTGACATTCCATCACTAGTTCTGACTTTAGCCTTTACTTGCTAATATAATCTATGGACAACAGCTCTTAGTTCACTATTCCAAAGTTTGTCATAGGGGACTGTGTCGAAGGCTTTTTTGAAGTCGACAAAGCAACAAAAGGCCTCGTCTCCCTGAGTGTTCCATATTTTTTCCATTAACAACCTAAGTGTAGCTCCATGATCAATAGTAGAGTGCTTCGGTCTAAATCCAGCTTGGCCCTTAGCTATTTTTCCTTCTTTTTCTGCCCACCTGCTAATTTTGTGCTCTATCATGCTTTCGAAGAGTTTACCAAGGAGGGGATTAACCATGATAGTACGATAATTTGATGGGTTATTGGTATCCCCACTTTTGAAGATAGGAATGACCACACTAGTTGTCCACTCTTTCGGGAAGCCCTCTTGGATGACCCTATTGAAGATGTGTTTGATATGAGGTGTCAGTAATTCAGTACCCCACTTTAAGTACTCCGCTTGCAGCCCATCAATATCCTAAGCTTTACCACTTGCTAGTTGTTTTATGCCTTGAATGACGTCTTCGATGTTGAAAAGTTTTGTATTTGCATATATTATTGGGTGTCTATATTTATCTTGGTCCCTCTCATATAGCAACTTCGCATACTCAAGCCATTGGTTTTTGGTGATATTGTTTTCTGTTTGTTTCTTCTTTTGACGTAGCTCTTTCCAAAATCTTTTAGGGCTATTTTTTTCGAGGGCAATCAGCTCTATTCTTCTGCTCTTTACATACTTCTATTTCTTATTCCATAGCATCTTTGCATATTCCTTCTTATGCTCTTTGTTCATACCTCTCTTTCGCAGATTTCTTTTTGCTATCTTGCAGTCCTCGTCGAACCATGGGTTTGCCGAGAAAGTATTTATTGTTCCTCTCTTGGGTCTAGCTCTCTTACAACCATTTAAGGCCTTGTGCATTAGGGGAACAACATGTTCTCTCTGAGAAACTAATTCTTTATGTTAGCTATTTTTTCTTCGTGATCTCTGAGCAATTGTTTGATTGTGGCTCTAAAGATTTCCTGATTCTCATGATTTAGAAGGATTTTACCTTGGGGAGTATCCTTCTTTTGGCCAAAGTGGACTTGTCTTCCATGTTGTATCCTTATGGGAATGTGAACTTTAATATGAATTGGATTATGGTCTGATTTCAGCTCTAATACATTGTCCCCGATCATAACCTCCATCAACTTCGAGGTGTAGCTCTGTGAACAAATGACATAATCTACTACACTTTGGCCATTGTACGTTTTGCATGTGATTTTCCCTGATTCAGGCTGTGCTCTCATATCGTTGCAAATTACCATGTTGTAAGAGCTACAAAGCCCTAAGAGTTCAGCCCCGAAGTGTGAGACTACACCTTTGCTATCTTGTGAGACCCTGTCCCAAAGTTGGTCGTTCTCTTCCTCTAGCCATAGGGGGTTGTCTTTCTCTATGTTGTTTTTCAAATTGAGAGCTTGATTGTTTGCGGTTCTTGCATTAAAGTCTCCAATTATTACTATTTCTCCCATGTTACTAAAAATAGAAATGTCTTTTTTTAGAGCTGCAAATGGAACTTCATGGTCTAGATTCTTTTTCTTATAAAATTTTGATCCCTTTGGAGCAAAGTAGCATGCTGCCATCCTTCTTGTGACTTGATTTTCTGTAATTTTAAGCCATATGAACTGCTTGTTTGGATCTTCTTTCTCCACTTTTACGAAACTATCATATTCCTCTTTAATTAGGACTGCCACTCCACCGTGTCCCTTGCCACTATCAGTTCTTTCATTCCATATTGACGTCTTTTTATACCCTTAAAAATTTGGAATTCTACACCCATCATGTTCATGAGTCTTGATAAAGATGATGACATCTTTTCCCTCTGCTATCTGGAATTCTACACCCATCATTGTAAGTTTAGAGGGAGTCGACGAGGGTCACAAGCCAAAAGATGCATGTTGAAGAGTGTCACACTACATTTGATGCAAATCTCACTGAATTAATGTAGTGCTTGAAGCTAAGTTTGCAGTGATGTAGGGTCTGTCAATCGGGACTGGTGTGTTTGAGAATCAACTTGTAAGGATCTCGTTGTAGGGTCCGTGACATGTTTACACCACTTTATTATTCATCAAGTTTGAAGGAGTCCTTGTTAGGAGAATGAGACCGGAGGAAACTAAGCTGCGAGTGTAGATCAGAATTATGGATATCAAAGAAGGTAAAATTTGAGAGTTGAGTTCTTGTTTTCCAATCACTGTAGTGTTTAATGAATGAATGCTATTTGAAACCCAGATCATACTTATTTTTATTTCCAGATTTATTTTTTGATTCTTGTTACTTTTCTATAGTGCGTTTACTTAGGATATGTATCAATGCCAAGGCTCTGAACTGGAAAAGAAGACATGCGAGATATTACGAAGGATGCTCATTCTAAGAACTGTTAATTTTTGCTGATTGTTTATTAAATGTTTGTGAGGCGTGTTTTTTATGTGCTACAAAGACCATTATCATAAGAATTATTTTGTTTTCATATGCAGTCTTTGAAGCTTCTTTTTGTTATGGTTGCCTTACACACCTGGAGGACAAAACAGATAAAATTGGTTATGTTCTATCATCCTCTCTATTAGACAGTAGTGATACATCGACACTATCCAGAAGAGAAGTATTTTTGCCATGGTAACCCTGCTTGCTTCAAGCACTTGGGATGAGGTATGGTTTTGAATTTAAAAATTGCGGTTAACTTGTTCGACTCTTTGTTCTCCATTTTTCTGTTTTTGTAATCATGCATAAACTAATTATGTTTTTTATCTTGGAAGTTTCTCCGTCTTATACATTAATTACACCAATTTAGTGTAAGTCTTTATGGAGACAATTTAAGTCAGAGACAAAATACATGGTGGGTCAACGTATTGTTGCTCAGGTGAGTTTCTATCATGCCAGCATTGTCCTCGAGTGTAGTTCTATTCATTGTTTGAGAGATGTCTTTCAAATAGATTCTCAGTTTATTATTCCAGAGGCCAATCATGCCAGCATTTTCCTCGAGTGTAGTTTTATTCATTGTTTGAGAAATGTCTTTCAAATAGATTCTCAGTTTATTATTCAAAAGGTCAATCATTTTTTTATTAAAAAAATTACTTTATCATATAAGTGGAGTAAATTGTCACTATAAATTTCAACGTCTTTTATTAGCTTCTTACATATATATAATATTTTCCTTTCTATTTTGTTGGGATTCTTTTTTATCTTACTTTCTTTTTTAAGTATAAAGTTTTCTTGTTGTAATAAGTGCACATGGTATTTACGACATTTATTTTATAGCTTTAACTTGTGAATTTCGTTACTTCAATTTCATATTGTTTTTCACTCAAATGTAATGGCGGTTTTTTTAGTAGGACACAAAATATTGATTATGTTTATCCTTGCCTCCTTGCATTTATTAGATTGATATCATCCTTGTCACTTGTGAGTGATAGGATTCCACTCTATCTTGGTGTTATGTTTGTGCTTTTCCTATTGGTCAAATCCCTTTGGGTACAACAAGACATTCCAGACATATTTCAACTGCTCAGCATGACGTTGTAAATAAATTATCTTTCTTTTCAATTGGAGATGTTTGTCTTATGGTCAATTTATACATTTAGTAGGGAGATTATGGGAAATATTCCTATTATAGTACTCATCATGTTTTGATTTATTTTAGTTGGTTTTGATTTTGTACTTTTGTATAATATTTGATGTCAAAAAAATGTTGCAAGTCTTTGGCATCCTACAAATGTCAACAAAGTTTCTTCCAATTATCATGGGCCTTTTAAAGCATCTTGCTGATGAAAGGGAAAATGGTAGTTTCAAGCCGGTACATTTGCAAGATCTGGCATCTGAGTCTTCATCACAAGATAGCTCTTCTACCAATGGCCTCACAAACTCCAATTCTGTAAGGCATAAACAAGGTGATCACATTGACATGAACATGCGTTGATCTTATTAGCGGACTGAATCTAATTCTATTGTTTGCAGCTCTTAATTTCCTATTTGACAATAAAAATTAATGGAGTCAAACTTACTTGAAATGATTCTAATGTACATGAGTTTTTCTTTATGGATTATATAGATTATGGTATTCTTTGGAAGAATATTCCAAAAAGTTTTTGCATGGTTGAAGTTTTTTGTTTTAATGACTCTAATAGATTTATGATCTTTCTTCAGAGGATTATTTTTCTAGGCCAGTAGTGGTCCATTCAAAATCAAAATGTGTAAGTGGGATTGTTCCTTATAAAATTTGAGTGGGATGCATGCCTCTCGATGCATTCATGCGTACTTTTCTGTAAGTTCTATTCATTCAACACTTGTCAGCATTGATATTGCTTAGTGATTCATACTTGAAATTTATTTAATGCAAATGTTAAGTGCAAATTGTTACATGTTTTTATATAAAAGAGTGTACCAAAACAAAATATTGTTCAATTAACAACAAAAATTTAAATAAAATAGTAAAATGTCAAACATTTGGTTGTTAACGGAGACATAGTAAAGCATTTTATCAATAAGTGATATTACTATATTTTCCACTATTATGTGTAGTCTATATTAATATTAGTAGTATTAACAAATTTGTCTATTTCAATTCCTGTAGGGACTTGGCACATAGGGCACTTATTTAGTTTTATTTGTGTGTTTTTCTTTTTTTATTCTTTCTTGAGTAACATTTTGGGTTGGTGATTAGTTTTTATGTTATTCATCTTTTTTAGATAGTGTAGCATTTGAATTATAGATGATATATATATTAAAAAAGTACTTGCTTTGTCTAATAAATTATCATATGAGGTTGATGTTTTAGTTTTGAGACTCTTTAGGATTAAATGTTTTTCGATTCTCTCTATATTTAGCCATTTCAATTCTGACATATTACTACTTCAAATTTCACAATCGTAAAGCGTCATTGGTGTAGAACAACCCAAACAAAGTTCTCATGGTTTTCCAATCCCATAACTCTACATTCCTAGATTTATTTTATTGAAAGTGTAAATCCTTTCATCCCCCTTGTATTATTTTTTGATGCTACACCTCTACAAACAAATCTTGTTTTGGAATTCAAAATGGAGTTAATTATATTTATCCAATGCTTTCAAAGGGTTTCCCTTAAATGAGAATTTTCTTTTCTTTTTTTTCCTTCACAAGGAAAAGATCATGACCTTGGTTTTAGTGGTATTTACTTGCATTCCCACCTCTTGAAAAAAGAGTCAAACAACTCTCAAGTGCTCTCTCAAACTAGGTGTTGTTTTTTATAATTAAGATAAGGCCATCCATTTTCAAGAGTAGCTTTACCACAAAACTAGTTAAGTGAACACCTCCACCTCCAAAAAAGTTTATCCACTCCTCTAGCTTGTTTGTGTATAGCCCAAACAAAGTAGGGGATAACATAGATCCTTCCTTAACACCAATGATGCTTCTCAAGCATTCTAGCATTCATTTACCCATTCTAATTATGGGTCAAACTTGGTCATAAACCTTGTGGACAACCACTCTATATTAATTCAAAATTCATAGATCTTTCATCCTATTCCATATTTTACTTCTAGGCACCATGTCAAATACTTTCTTGGATTCAAAAAGGATACAAAAAACTTTTTTCCCATTTTAATCCCATAACTTTTCAATCAAGGATTTAAGAGTGATGTAGTAATTAGTTACACAATATTTTAACTTGAAACTCGCTTGTCCTTTTGCCCTTTTTCCTTTCTTTTATGCCTAGTAGCAAATTTTTCACTACACCATGCTCCCAAATAGTTTTTTAATAATAGGGTTAATCATTATAATATGATAGTTTGACAAGTTTTTGACATTTTAACTTTTAAATAAGAATGATGGCATTGGTCCTCTAATCTATCGAAACACCATTATGAACAACATTGTGGTATATGTTTCTGATATGCAGTGTAAGAGCTTCCAAACTCCACTTCAAATATATTATTTGTAACCCATCTATGTCGTGCACTTTTTCCCCTACTAGCCTCTTGATACCTTCCTTATTGTCCCCCGTAGAAAATAACTTAGCCATTGTATCATATTATGAGAGATGAGGGTAGGGGAGGAGGTGTTGCAAAATGGGTGTATTTTTTTATCTTAGTGTTCCTCATAAATTAGTCTTCCATATTCTAACCATCAGGAATCTATTATATTGTTCTTCATCTATTTTCCATTTTGTTATAATTCTCTCCAAAAGCCTTCACATTTAGGTTTCTTGAGAGAGATCAATTCTTTCATCCTTATTTGCATATACTCTTCTTTTTTATACCTCAACAATTTTTGACAAGCCTTATTACGATATTTATACATTTCCTATTCCTTCAACATTTTCTTTGTTGCCTTGCAATCTTTATCGTACCATGTGTTTGCTATAAAGTTGCTTTTGTTTCCTCTCTTAGGTCTAGCTCTTTTAAATGAACTTAGCACTTTGTGAATTACGGTTATCAATGTATTGTTATTTATGAGTTCCCTATGTATACAAGATATACCATTTTTATGTACCCCCTACAATTGCTTTTCGAGAGTTGTTCTAAATATTTCTTCATTCTCATTAGTTATGAGGATATTGTCATGTAGCAATGTCTTCTTTTCATTGTGATAGATTTTATTCTCTTTATTGATTATCTCCTTGCATACCAATCTTTACATATAGTGGGTTGTGATTAGAATTTAGTTCTATAGGGTAGTTTCCAAAATTTACCTTCCTTAATCTCAATATAATGTTTTGTAAAGAAATAATTTAATCAACCACACTTTTTTACCATTGTATTTTTTACATGAGATGCTCCCTTATTTTGGCCATGTTCTTATGCCATTACATATAATCAGGTCATAAATGCTACAAAAACCTTATAATTCTACTCCATAGTGTATGGCATCCACTCTTCCATCTTTTGAGACCCTTTTCCATTGCTAATACTCTTCTTCCTCTAGCCACAATGAGGTATTTTTCACCCCATGTTGGTTTCTCAAATAAGAGCCTAGTTGTTTTTGGTCCTTGCATTGAAGCCCTTTATTAATATGACCTCTCGTGGGGCACTATAAACTAAGATGTCTTTTTAGCAAGATGTATGTGTGAAATGTCTTTTTGAAGAGATAAGGTTGGGAGTGAGGTGCAAGGGAATTTGGGAAATATATATTAAATTTTAAATAGTGCACATTATGTTTTGGGCTTTTATTTTAAAAAGAAAGATCAGTTATAAATTATAGTGGAGAAAAGAAAAATGGAAAAGGATAGTGTATTCTTTAGCATCCTATTTGTTTCAATTAAAATTTTAGATTCAGGGTTTATTTTATTTTGTAGGAATGTGGCTCTTCGGGTGTTGTAAATCAAGGGAGGAGAGTTGGGATTTTATGACACTTTTTGTTCATCACATGTTTATTCTATGTATGTTTTGGTAACTTGTGTTAGGAATTTTTTCACTTGGGTTCCTCAACTCTTCTACTTTTGTTTTCTCCTCTACTCTTATACACAAAGAAATAGGCATTCTTTCTCGATGTTTGTGGGAAAGGAATTTTTTTTGTAATAAAGAAAGAAAATGGAAAAAGAAGAGAACCTCAAGAGAGATGAATTAAAAATGTTACAAAGGGACCCAATAAAACAAAAATTTGAATCTTTATCATTCAAACCAATAAAAATAATTAAAAGAGGAAAATGATGTTTTCTTTCCCTTGGGAGCAAGGGTGTGAAGGTTGGAGAGTTTTGGAAAGTCTTAGAGGGCACCCATGGTTCCAAAATAAATATATCATCATGGATAACATGGTAGAATTTAAAATTGTCACTTTGGCCTATCCTCCCCTACATAGAAGCTATTTTAAACAAAACATATACGTTTTTTAAGGTGAAGGTTATTTGATTTAGAGAGGTTCCAGGAGAAACAAGGAATAGATTTGAAATTGGGTTTTTTGGTTGTATTGAAGGATAAGCCTTCAAAAATAGATCAACAATTTTTTTCATAGTAAACTTTAATTATTTAATTTAATGCTAAGTATATATAAAAATTGTAAATTCATGTTTCTTTTTGTCAAGTCTTGGGTGAGTGATGAAAGAAATTATCAGTATTTTTTTTTATATCTGAAAATTTTGAAAATGCCAAGGAATTAATTTATGACTTTCTCGACAAGTTTTTAATTCATTTTAAGCCTCTTTGTATGAATTAGAACACATGAGATTGTCGTAACCTTCTATTGAATACAAAATTCATTCATGTGAATGTCATAACATATAAACATGATTGTTCATGGGTATTTAACAATATTTTATTGATCACAAGTTGATTCAAATCATCATGGGTCTCTTTGTTATGTATTTACTCCTTAAAATATCAAATCATGTGTAGATTTTGATGTGTGAAATTAAAATTGACGGTGGGTGTTGTTGGTTTTTGTAATTGGAATTGCTTGATAGGTTAAAAGGTTAAATAGTCATTAAATTTACCCTCTTGCTTTGAATACATCATATAGTACTATATTTGGTTATAAATTTGTGAGGAAAGAGAGACCAATGAGAAATAAAGTTGTTAGTAATGAATATTGTTGCAAAAAGCATATAAGCAAAATGTTGAATGTAAGGCATCTGCTTGAGAAGAGGATAATACAACCCAATTTTCAATTTGTTATGTATTTATCCACTATTGTAAGTGGATAGAGAACATAGAAAAAATGTTATTTTTTTCTCCACTGGTAAAATATATAGAGAGAGCAAAGTATCAGTAAATGAACATATTCTAGCAAGAGGGTGTTGACTTAAAGGTGTTGAGACAATGCAGATAGTTTTTCTCCATCTTGCATAGATGGATTGATAACTAAAGTACAAAAGTGAGTCATGTGAGAGTGTGTGAGTAAGAGAAGGCCAAAAGATGTTTAGATAAGAAATAAATGTGGTGCTCCAAATATTCTAGTGAACTAAGTATGCTCACTCTACCAAAGGGAAACAAAGACCTCTCGATCCCTAGTATTTTTTATTATGCTTAAAGTTATATAATCTACATAGGATTACAAAAAGAATATTTAAACAGTAGCCCAAAGTGTAAATGAAAATAGCCTTTTTAGAATAATGGTGTGAAGAGTATATGTAAAAATCATATTTTTGAAGTCTTCTGGGCAAGAGGCTAAGGTTTATATAAATAAAAAGTGCTTAGAACCATGAACTTTGAGAAATTAACAGCCCAAGTGGCTGAGTTGAATATTCTAATGAGGGAAATGCAAGCCCAAGTTAAAACTAGGTTAAGGAGATAAAATAAGGGTGGTTCTATACAATCCATGATATAAGTTAAAGAGTTGAAAAAAAAACATAGACTATGCAATCCAACCTATACATCCTAGAAAGGGATATTTCTATTAGAAAGGAAATAATAGAAGAAGAATAAGTTATTTCCTTAGATGGAGATGATGATAATGAAGATGAAAAGTATTATTTATCAAATCTTGAATAAGAGGATGGTTTAGATTGATACAATATGGTAGTGAAAAGTTGTGAATATATCTTTGCAGAAGAAGGTGACTAAAAGCATTTATTAAGTGGCTTCAATTCAAAAAGAGAAGAAATTATTCCATGGGAAGAAGATGAAGAGAGTTTAAAATAACATGAAATTTCAAGTGTGATAGTGACATTTGATGAAGTAGTATAAGTAAAATACCATATTTTATTTGAAGAAGAGATGGGTATGATCAAAGGTTTGTTTAATTCAACTAAGAATTAGAAGAAACATAAATACCATGCATTAAGTTGTGGTGTATATACAGGGGAAGAGGGGGTTTCATTAGAATAACTGAGATAGAATGAAGGTGAGTATATTATGAAATAATTATCTTTATCTTTGGTACTTGATAATAGAAATCTTGACATGCATTTACCATACATGACTTAAGCACACAAACAATATCTTAATCCACCATCCTCTTGCACTTGCATGTTATCTTATGAGTCAATCTATTTGTTCTACTATTATACACCTACATGAACCTCAAATTTTATTTCAAACATTTTAAATATCCTTCATATACATCTCCAAACTCTTAGTTTAGTTTGCTTGTACACAAGTCAACTCTGCCAGCTACGATTGTTACTGCCAGTCAATGTTGACATGTGATAGTTCAAACTAACATGATCTAGTAATGTCTATTATATAAAATCAAACCCATCCCTAGGGCCAGCCCACTATCCTATTATTTTGATGGCATGAGGAATTATTCAATTGCATCCATATATAAACAAATCAAGGTCTCATTCACAACGGACTTGGCACTTATCTAATATACATGTATACACAATTTCACATTTAACAAATATGTAGGCTATTCTTCCCAATTTTCACACCTATCACAAGGATAAATCACAATCCAAGTATAAAACACTCAAAATCCAAGTCTAATTAATCTTTTTAAAGTATAAATCCAATCATTAGCTACATAACATAGTGAAGGAGCACAATTTTACAATCACACAAGAGAACTACATGTGGATTGATTTACCTCCTTGTAAAATTAGATACTTAGGCAGTGGTAAATCATCGGGGGAGGGTGATTGTGGCTATCTTATACCATTATACTTCCCCTGATTTCTTAGGTTCTATCCCTCATAGGCACATCTAGGGCTTTAATGAAAAGTAGGTTGATTTATGGATTTTTGTGTGTCATTAGGGTTCAAGATCACAAATACACAACAAGAAAATAAATTCATAGGTGACCATAAAATCATTGTGCCATACTTCCATGCAAGTTAGTAATGTCCAGTAGGTTAGTATCGACCAGTTATACTGACCTGATCTTGCGGGACCGACCCATTAAAAATAGGGAAATAGTTCCAGAATAGAATGAACCGCATGTTTACTTATCTCTGATTATCTCTTCCAAAATATAGTCACATTTATAAATTCAACCAAAAAAGTTAAGTATCATGATTTCATTAGTACTTTCTATATTTATCATATGCCTTTGTCAAATCAAAAGAATCAATTTAAATATTTTACATATAAATATATGTTTGAATTCCATATCTATCGATCTATTTTATATTTTAATGGTATATCTTAATTAGATTAATATAACCCATTAATCCAAATTAGGGAAAAAATTATTGGTGAATCTATACAAACAGTGAAAACCCATAGGTTTTCCCCTTGGTTTTATATTTCAACCTTAAGGTTTTATTTTCAAACTTGATTTCTAATTTTTCTCTAATAATTCACATCAATCATGACCATGTTGAATGAAACTTATTGGTTAGCACAAGTAATGGATTTAATCTTTTCATTTTATTCTATATGGATAATGTATCTTATTTGCAGAAATTATATAATAAAATGGGTAATAATGATCAAATATAAATTCACCAATAAGGCTAAAGTTACCAATGAACAATCCCAAACCTTCAATCAATATTATTATCATAATGTCCAATATAAGATGCTTATTATTACCAATGGACACCAAAGGGCTTACATGAATTCCTTTATTCTTCCTACTATGGATTATACAACATATCCTATTCATCTTATGGATTTACTTATCATGAATACTAAGACTGATGATACAACTACTAAATATCAATAAACGCCTTGGAAGATGAAAAATTCATTAAATGTCTTAATATGAATCCATGCCATATTGTTGTTATGTTATATATAGAAAGAGATTAGAAAAAAAAAGTATCTCGAGCCTTTGCATCAGGTATTCAAACCGTTATCACCAATATTATTCCTATGCTTACACTTTTAGTGACCTATGTGACATTCGCATAAAGTCTATGGACAACATAAGGCCTTCAACATATTCTGATACCTATCCCTACCTAGACAACCTTCACTCCTCATGTGATGACTATGCACATTCCGTTTCCAACCTTACCTAATGCACATTCCCTTGATAAATTTGTTACAAATCTACATATCAAGGTGTTTTAATTAAATTAAGGTGCATCAAGAGCTAACCATACCATCGATTCACATGCCTTGATCCATAGCCCATTATCCCTAAGATAGTAACCTACCCTTTACCAACAAGCTTTTTAACTCCCAAACTCACATTATAAAAATATAAAGGTGATCCTAAGAAACATCTTACATCATTCCATGCAACATACTTGGACTATACATAAAATGATAAAGTATTGACCAAACTATTTCTAAGAAGTCTTAAATTATATGCATTGGGATACTTTTATGATCTCCCTCTTAAATAAATAAGAGCATTCAACCCCTTTTCTAACCAAATACTATCATAATTTTTAATTAACATCAATGATAAGTTATCATTTGCACAAATTGTTAAGCTAAAGCAAGGATATAATGAACCAATCAATGACTATGTGCTTTGATACAAGACTGTTAGCAAGGGTCCTTGGAAAATCCATTAAAACATGTTAGTTTGTGGTTACATGCGAAGTAGGATATATATTGAGGATGAAGAAATAGTTATAGAATAATTCAAGTATTTATTGGGTTCATAATTACATATTTATCCACAGAAACACAAACTAAATTATATAGAACATTTATTATTATTAACTTATTAAACAAATTTGAATAAAATAAAGTATTCACTGTACACAAAATAAGTACAAAATAAGTTCAGGAAAACCATTATCATATCTCTATATTAATCTCTATCTTTTCAGAACTCCTTTCCCTTATAACTAATCACTATTTATAGAAATTTACAATGCACTATCATTTCAAATTCCATCCTTTTGGTTCAATCCCGAATGAGTCTTTTCACATTCCATAGACTTTTGGAAAACATACACAGACTAAACACATATAAAATGTAATGTGCTAGACAAACTAATATCCATTGCACATATGTCATGCATCTATACTTATGTGATTTTACAATTCTGTTCTACTATCAAAACTTTCTTAGACTTGAACAATTGTCTCATCTCGAGACAAAGTTGTAGGAAGTGTGCCTTATGCTAGAGCTAAGAAAAATGCTTATGTTGAGGGGTTAGTGCAAAAACATTACTTATGGTAATCATTTAAGGTGTTATTTACTAATTTTCACATCATTCACACTACATAGCTACCCTTGTGGGTTTTCAACTAAGTATTGTATTAATCTATTACCCTTTTAGGTTTTCAATAGATCAACATAACCAACTGGCCACCCTTCATAGGTTTTCAATCAACCTGGCCCAACTCCTAATACTTAAGGCATTTTTTATTGGAAAATTTATTCAAAATTAGTGGGATTTTCATAGTACCTAGAGTTAAGGTGGAGGCACATGATGCATTATTAGAACTAATGGAGACTATGAAGATGATGTTGCCAGAGTTAATGGTGAATAAGTCACAATTGTAGGATTGGATGTTAGATGCATTTGTTGGATTTGGATACCTAGTTGTGTAATTGTGGTACATTTTTCTACTGGAGATCTTGTTGGATTTGGTTTTATGGGATGAATTAAGGCAACTTAATGATTTATTTGGAGCTATCAAAATGGGACAAGTCCTTCTTGAAAATCATCCAATCAAAGAGAGCTCCCTGCACCATATTGATCATAGTGTATAATGGGAATTGGAACCTCATAAGATTATAAATGACATCATATTATATAATTGTGAGGATGTCCCTAATGTGAAACACCTTATATTATACTTCTTATGATAACTCCTCTAGTTTGTCTACATCCTTCTGCATCTGAATGCAAGTAAATGTATAACATAGCATCTCATTTTGCCATGTTTGTAGCTTGTGCATAACATTTTCTCTTGAATCAAGAGACTACTCTAGTGTTATACACAAATCATCAGATGTAACAGATTGATCCCCAATTATTTCTTTGGATTTTTTAGGCTTAGCAAACTCTAGGTTAGCTTCACTCCATGTAGGGTTCGGCTATTGTTTCTAGTCAAGCATGCTTCAAGTTATGTGTTGAGATTAGAATGTAAAAGTGTCTAAGACTTGATCGTACTCTTTGAGGAACTCAAAAATATCCTTTATTTATACCTTTATATTCTAATCTTACATTTAAAGTTGTCGCAACATTTACATAGCAATCTAATAATTTGTTAACTAGGATAGAAGGGTTATAAATTGATTTTCCTTAGACATGACCTAATCACCAAAACTTGAGTGACCAAGGTAGGGGATGTGTCATCGATAAATTTTATATCTTTGGTGAGATGGAGGTGTAAATTTATGTTTTCCTCCCTTGGTTGTGATGCCTCTTATTCTAGTGCATAAGCCTTTTATGTCATAGACTATTGGAATGAAACCACACTCTCAGTTTACTTTGATAAATGTAACTAGAAAACATCGAGTGATGCTTCCTACACCATTTTTTCAAGGGATAAAGTAGAATCCACAAACCTTTTAGGTACCTTCTTTATTTGAGCCATTAGAAGTGAAATAATTATATGTCATGTTGAGGGTGTAGGGACATCTCATAACCATTGGCTAGATAATTGAGGCTTGTGCTAGGATGCATCCTCTTTTACACTTCCTTGAATGGACCCTGATAATTTTGATGTAGAAGATGGATATTGGACCTCAGGTATGAATCACCTTTTTGGTGGGTTTTGTTGACTACTGCACTATGAATCTTGATTGCATTTTACACTTTGACTCTACCTTTACTTTGGTATTTACCTCTGTCGGGTGCTTAGATGCTTGATCTTGAACCTAATTCTAATTTTCTTCCTCCTAATTTCACATGAATTATTTATTTTCTCCTTTTATTTTACCTTTGTTTTTGTGTCAACCTCGACCTTTTGCTTCTATGTTACTTTTGCTTCTTGATTTTATCCTCTTTATCTTTTATCATAGCTTCTTCATCATGATTATTCTTTTCTTCCATTACTCATCCTCTTTGGCATCTTTACATGTTGATTCTTATTTCCTCTTCTTATTTTCCTTTTTGATCTCCTTTTTTCCTCTTTTCTATCCTTTTTCACATCTGCCATTTTAGCCTTCTCCTACTTGAGTTGATCTTTAACAACTCATTCCTACTCTATAATACCTTCTTGTATGGTTGGTTTCTCAGGTTGTGATTATCTAGTCACTTTTGGATCATGTATATGTGTTGAAGAATCTAAAGATGAGAGTGACTTTTATATATAGGAATAAGAGGTTGATTCGACCATGGTGCGCCCACATGTTGGTGCCTTTTTAGCTAGCTAGTGGGACTAAAGTCTTGTTTATCTACTTTTATGCTTAGATCATCTCTTGTGGTTGTTATTTTATCACTTGAGCCTCTTACGACTCAACTTCTTAAACTGAATGTGGTATGGCAAAAGAATCCATATACTTTGTAATAGTTGGTGATAGTCAGGGCAGAGTATGGGTCCTTAGATTACATATCAATGGTTTGTGTGGGCTTCTTTTATATTGTGAGATTTTTTGAGCCCTTGAATACCTTGTGCCTAGTGCTCCCTCAAAAACCGTAGCCATCCTACAAATGTATTCTTCCTCTTCAGCCATTGTATCAAAAATTATCAATGTGGGAGGTGTGGAAATGTCCACCAAAAGGATATTTAGAACATTTTTTCACACTTGAAAAATGTGCAATGATTTCCAAAAGAAAAATTATTTTCTTATTTCTCCTCATATAACTTAGTGCATATGTCCTCAATCATTGACTTGTACATATCCTCCCCTATGATGCCTAGTTGAGTAAGATCATATTGTATAGTGATCTATAAAACATTCCTATTAGTATTCCATGATTTAGTACTATGTATATTATTATTTAGTGGAGGTGGTAATGATTTACATGCTAGTGCCTTCCTCTTCCTCATAATAGTCTACGATGGAGCCACTTCTACTTTAATTAGTGTTTATGATTTTGCTTGTGGTTGTGTGAGGAAATGGCTATTATACCCCTATAGGTATCATTCATAGTGGTGGTACTGAGTGAGAAACCATAGATTTCTTCATAAAAATTTCACTTGTGCATCCAACATATTGATGAATAAAGGCAAGGAAGTGATTGGAGCCTTGAAGAGCTCATGGACTTTAATTTGGATCTCATCATGAAGTTTAGTCACTACAACATGTTACCCCAAATACTACATGACATCTTTGGGTACTCAAGGGTGTGAAATGATAGTTTGTTGGATTTCCACCCACCATGCATTGAATATTCTTATTTAATCATAATATTGTTATGTTTTCATCTAGACAATGTTTGTGAATGCATTTGTAGGCCATAAGTCCAAGTCTAGGTTTATAGGGCCATCTTAGGACTTACACTATATGAAGCAGAGAATTAAGACAAAAAAATGATACTAAAATACCTATGATGCCCCACTGGTGACCTTATAAATATTGGTGATGAACGCAAAGACCAAAATTTTTGGCCAGTTAAAATCTTCGTTTAGTCAAATCATGCTATAAGCAATGTATATCAACCATTTTGTAGTTTGTATCATAGTCTTGGTTATTTACCAAAACTAATTTTTGATGTATTTAAACATTATGCACACTAAAATGTCCTCTAAATAATTGATAGGACCCCCTTGGAATCCTTATTGTATTTATCTTTGTATCTAAATGGATGGGTGGGATATTATTATTGTAAGGGGTCAATGATTTACCCCCCATAGGTAGTCTGGTTGATTGTGCCACGAGGTGGTTTTGGTGAAAATAGTTATGTCTTGTGATAAATGAATGGTGTTCTCATTATACCAAATGAGAAGTTTCATCATCATCTCATCAAACTGGCCAAAGCTCAATAATTTGATAAGGCACTATGCATCAGTTCCTCGTAGGTTATGTTGTAATGTTCACCAAATGTTTAACCCTTTTTATGTGTTTGGGTTAGATAGGGTTTGAGGGTGTTAAAATAGACTAATTAAATGTATAAATAAAACTATTCTAAATTAGGGTAATTAAATTAATCTAGATAACACAATATATTGAATATGGAAAATTATCAATTATAAAAAGGACCATGCCAATTTATAATATGATTTTTACAATTCAAATAAAAAATAATACTTAGCTTATTTATAGATGTGCAGATCCATCTGAGATTTACAGGTGTGGAGACAAGTAGATTGATGCTCATGCTCCCATCATCATATTTTGTAAATATTATATCTATACGCCTAGACACTACCATCAAATTGTAGACACTAGAATTGACACTTCTATCCATGGCTTGATTATTTTGTCCTATATAGATTTTTTTTGTATTCATAAAATAACACTTGTGCCCATTAGATTTTTCTATCACCTTTTTATTAATAGATCTGGATTATGTGCATAGGCTCTGTATGATTGTATATAGCTCAAACCCTAGTTTATTCACTTTAAGTCATGTCACCCTTCCAAAAATGTGTTAGTGGGATACCTACATAGCCACTACTCTGAAGAAGACTTCACACATACTATTTCTCCCCTAAATGTGGGCTTATGTGTGCACAAGGGTGCAATATGCTATATATAAGGGCATACAATGATCTAGCCTGTAACTTGACAAATATTGCTCATGGGTTGTTCTTTGAATGATTCAAACCTATAATATGACTACTCTTATGAATTATAAATAAATATGGAATAATATGGAAGTAGAACTCAATTGTGCAATTGTTTGAATGAGCTTGTATAGGTGCTTGCTTGGTATTTGTCAGATGGATAATTAGTAGGTTTTTATTTATATTTATACCACACCTTTTGAAAATATCTTATGGAAGGGTTAGATAATACAAATAGGCCAATCCATATGTTTTGACATATTTTTAATTTATATGACTTTTGAAGTACAGACACTAAATAAAGAAACTATACACTAACATCGATGCTAGTGTCCCTATATGGACATTAGTATCCAGTAGGATGCAAAAATTTTGAAGGTCTATAACTGATAGTGAAGGATATAAATCATATTTTAAGCTTGTTATAGTGTATAGGTGATCTGAGTCATCATAATGATAGGGTTAGACCATAAGAGAAGTATTTAGGTACAATGAGATCGTGAATGCAAGCCTTTTAGTTGTAGGAAGGTCTTAAACTAAAGGGTAGAGCCCTGACTGGTATTTTACAAGTGTAAAACAATGAGATGATATATATAATCATACTTTATAATCTACATATTATCAAATTGATCAAATTAAATGACAAATAATGTTATTCCATATCACATGTTGGCACCAATTAAATCAGATTGGGGACATAACATGTGTCCACTATTGCAGTTTATCATGTTATCACCGATTACATCAGATTATTGGGCATGAACGATGTTCAAGCACATACACATTATTATATTTTTCTATTATGGCATCGGTGGTGCCTAGAAATGAATAATTTGAATCTATAAGTTCATTTTTAGTGGTTGATTTAGTTAAATGAATAGTATAATTGAGTTTTAGTGATGCTCAAAACCATAGGAACTACTCTGTGAGCCCAATATGTGGCTCCCCTTTTCATCTTAAGGTTCAAGATTAGTTAAATAAGTATTGAAATTTAGGTTTGGTGACACTTAAGGCACTACTCCAAAAACCATTTAGAAACTTGTTAATGTCCCTTGCTAGGAAGTGAACAAGACTAAAATCACCTTTCTCCACATGACTTGGGTCACTTAACGATTCATGGCATCTCCACTCTTCACAGCATGAATATACTCTATGAGTGGCATAGTACTACATGCATGCAGGTGTAGTTATTCTTTGAATAGATTTTTATTTCTTATATGACTATACTTTATTTTATTTGGACAATAATTTATTTGATTACATACATCATTTATTGTAAGTACACATGGACACTATGAAACATTGGGGAAATGGAAGTTTCAAGTTTACAATTACCAACATAAGTTTGCATTCTCTTTATCCCTTTAAATAAGTATTTGTAGTTACACTTAAATACTAGCTTAAAGGGGGGGAATTTGTTGATAACCAAATTTGTTATAAGCCTTATTTGCATAAAAAAAATTATGTGACTTTGTGTGTGAGTGTGTCCATCCTCAATTAAAAATAGATAACTTATTGGCACATTTTTTATTAGTCCTTTGTCATATTTTGGACTTCATTTGACTATGTAGTACTCTATTTTATTATTTACAACTTCATTTAATATGTCACAAATATATTTGGTCTTGTATTACTTAACATTGAGTTTTCTTTGGATTTCAGATGAATCCATAATTTACAAATGTTATCATCATATATATGCATAAAAAATTATAGAAACATTATAAATCCTTTTTCAAATTATTTTGGGCACATTTCCTTTTGGACCATTTGTTTTACACATTTAATTACTCTTCTGTCAACTTTTGTGTGCCACTAGTTCCCCAAATTCAAATTTTAGCTCATTCTTTATATACAAAGTGCAAAACCCCTTGAAAGCATTTATGGACAAACATCATTATTTAAAAGTTATATACAAAGTGCAAAATAATATTAGCTCATTGTTTATTTCAAAATCTAAAGATTTCTAATGTCAAATTATATTTTACATGCTTGTAAAAAAAAGAGGGACTAGGTGAAATAACATCTATACTTTCATCCATATGACTTGGCACACACTCATATTAAAGGGATACATACATGGGTTTGAGCTCTCTTAGGGGTATTATAAAAGTATGAAACACTTATATGGTTGAAAATGATTGGTTAAGTTCAGTCCAACCTAAAATACTAACCCTTTTATAGGGTTTATCTAATCAAAAGTGCAATATCTTGGGTTAGGACAAAGGAGAAAGAATACATGATTAATTTTTCAATTACAAAGGTGACCAAACACATAAAATGCAATTACATACTCGAGCACATAATATTGATAGAAAATAGTTTGACTCTACCTCTCTAGACTAGTTCATTAGAATTAAAAAAATCATCATCCATAGGCATGTGAAAATTCTGGACTCATCCTATGTACTTATCATAACTTATTCATGATCTTCAAACCCACATTAGTTGTCATAGAATGCATCTAACAGATATCACATTAAAAAAAGACTAGAATTGAGATATAACAAGCTAATTAATTTATCTTTCTTAGAAGCTCAATCATTTACATATTTAGCATGTGTAATAAATTATAGGTAATGTCTAGTTTTATATGGTTTTTCATGTGCATTGTGCAATCTGAATATTCAAATTTTTATGTTTATTTAGATAAATTAATGAAAATTAAGTTAAAATATAATCATATATGTGACATGTCTCTTATTATAGGGTGATGACATAATAGCGTGACCCATGTTTTTCCATTTAACGCCATACTCACTCTAATATCCCTTTTAAAAATATTATTTTAGTTGGCTAAAATTAATAAAACATGTGTATTTTAACTTATATATACAAAGATGTAATGTATCCACTTTTTTCAAAATATGTTAAGGTTATAAAGTATTTTTAAGATTTCATTTTTTATTTTTTAAGTTATGTTATGGCTACCTACTGGGACTTACTATTATGATCTGAACCTATGATTATTTTACTCATGTTTTTGGTATGTTTATGGTGTCATGGTCTATATCATGCACACTATATTTATCATGTGCATAGGTTTCTATGATCCATACCATGTATCCACTAAGGGAAAAATTGTATACTCATGGTTTACATTATTATATATAATAATGATGATGTTATGATTCTTATATAATGATCCCAAATGTGGCATATTATTTATTGATCTTACAATGCTTGTATCATGTGCCCAAATAAGATACATGTTGCTAAGGTTATATCTTTCTATGCTATACACTAATAATTTCATATTTATCTTACACATGGTGTATTTAACACCTTTAATTTGAGATGTGACATTTAAAGGTTCATCACAAATCTCAAAATGAGGCATATATATCATTCATCATGTTTAGGTACATGCTAAATTGGGGCATATACATCACTAAAATGATGTTTTGGTAACTCATGTTTTTGCTATGCACCTAGGGATATGATATATATTAATGTATATAGTGATGAAGATGTAGATATTTAGCACACATCCCCCTTAGTTATATGGGTCTAATATATTACGATAAATGAGTCAGTTGTGGAATTAGTGCATTGGGTAATGGTTGGCCTACATTGGGATTGGGAGGCTACCCATCCATTATTAATTATATAGAGGTCTATATAAAGGAGGTGAATATCATTGTAAATCAATCAATCAAGTGTTGAGTCTTCTAGTTCATATAAGAATATTGAAGGTTTTCCCCTTGAAGTGCCATTGTGGAGTTATTCCTTCCTAAAGGAGTATTGTATGGTGTTTCCCTACCTCAAGGGTATTATTATATTTCTGCATAAATTGAATATTTAGGTATCTTGGCCCACCAATATCTATTGTGTTGTGTTAATATAGTTTATATTATACAACTTCTAATTATTATAAGTGTGGTTCATAACAAGTGGTATCAAAGCATCAATTTGGGAAAATATTATGGGTGAAACCCTAAGTTTGGATTATCATAAATATTTTGCAATATGTAACGAATTTTTCTAAAAATTTTCCCTAATATTAAAGAATATTTCAAGGAAGTAACAAAAAAAAAATTGAGGTGTTATGATTAATTTTGTGGGAGTTATTTATATTTTTGGGTTTATAATAAATTCATCATATCTACCAAAATTTCTAGAATTTTTTAGTGAAATATTTCAAGATTTAATATCAACATACAAGAAATCTATAATCAAAAGTTTGGAATTTTTTAACAAGTTTTTTGGAAGTTATTATGATTTCATAGATTCACTATACATGCCATAAATTTTATATTTTTTTCACAAAATTTTCATTCAAGTTATACTATCGTACAAGGAAGCTATAGTCAAAATTTTGACTGTTTTGATCAGTTATGCATGAGTAATTGAACTTTTAGGATTTGTTCATTAACCCTAATTTATGTGTGGATCATGAAGTTAGATTTGTTTAATGGAGAAGCAGATATTAATGTTATAGAATGATGGATCATTTTAAAGAAGAATTATTGTGATATAAGAACATGGAAAAATGCTTTGTCACATCATTTCAAGGGTCTATCACAACTCTGGTGAGTTCATCTAGGAGTTGAAAGATGGAAGTTTTCATGGGAAGTAATGGAACAACTTTTTGTCAATCAATGGGGTATAAAATCAAAATAAAATACATAAAATGAGAAGCGACTGATGATTATAACCAAGAAGAGAGTGCAGATGAAGAAGAAGAAGAAAAAGAAGAAAAATATGGTGAACATAATGATGATGAGGAGGAAGCTAAAGATTATTAAGGTGGAGAGGTTGAGGATCATGATTTGGAAAAAGAGGAAGACAATAATTTTAATGATGGAAATAAGAAAGAGCATGCAGTTGCTTATGAATAAGAAGAAACAAAGCATAGTAATGACAATGAAGAGGATACATAGGGTGCAATAGGAGAGCTAGAGGATATCGAAGATGAGAAAGAAGAATTGAATGATAAGGGTTCAAATAATTTGGCTCCAAAAAAATATGAGTCAATTTTTCATTTTCATGGATGCATTCAAAATAAGGTCATTGTGTCCATAAACCCTACCAAGAAGTATGACTTCATCAACAAGGATGTGCCTTAACATATATAGACCTTCAAGTAAAGAATATCAAGGAGGCTCAAGTAGATGGTAAGAATATACTAGTTTTTAAAGATTTGAATCTCATTATGGAAAAATATGTTTTGCATTCAGATTTTTATGCTTTGAATATATATGGTGTGGATATGGTTATTGTATATCCATGGTTAGAAACTTTAGGAACAATCAATATTAATGTTTAAAATAAGTTCATGAAGTTTTGGTATAGGAAAAAAGGTCACTTTATAGGGTATCATAGCTAGAAAGGCACAAATAATAGTCAAGGTAGAGCATGAGGATGAAATTGAAGTAGGTGATGAAAAGAATAAGTAAGATTTAGATGATGACATAAATGAAAAAATAATACAGGCAGAAAAAACACTTCATCTACTCAAGATACAAAGGAAACACCAAAATAAAAGGTGGAAGAGGTAAAAGAAAAGGTGGATAAGGTACAAGAATCAAAAAAAGTTGAGGTTTATAGACACCCACATCATCATGAGAGGAAATAATCATGGATCCATGTGAGGGAGTGTCATAACAATAATCACTTTAGCTTTACAGGAAATCAGAGTATCGATAACTATGGCTATGTATGGAATCCAAAGAAGAACTATTATGGTTAGGTATAGAATCAAAGTAGCACATCAACATATGGAACATGGAATCAATGGGTAAATCACTATTACTATGCATGGAAGAATAACTAGTATGGTCATGCATGGAATCATAGTAGTAGAATAAAATATGGTACATGGAATCAAAGGAGGAATAATTATGCATGGTTACCAAGGTGTTGCAACTATGATCATGAATAAAATTAGAGTAGAAAAATGGAATTTGGAAATAATGTCACATCCCAATTTCTCACTATGTAAATTTACTTGATTATCCATGAATTTTTATGGTTAAAAAATTGGTTTGATTATTATTTAATTAAGTTGTAAGTCATATGCTATTATGGGATAGATGTATGTTGCTTTGATTACATGTTTTCATTACTATGAGTTAGTTATATGGTATTATCTTTATATTATGATCATGTTGATTTGTTATTATAGCAGTATTTTATGACATATATATCATGATGTTATGGGCTAACTACCTTCATATCATGACGTTGATGCAAGAGAGATTCATCCCTCAAAGTAGGATAGAGGGAGAGCATCATCAAAGAGGGTGCCATATGTGGAGGTATTGGGGGAAGACAAAGGAATGGTTAGAACCCATACACACACCATGTTAGATAACACTCATTTTATGCATAGTTTGAATTATTAAAGTTAGTACGTATTTTATGTTATCTACATTTAGATGAATGATTATGTGTCTTAGTTTAGTTTAATGCTTATGATGAATTAATATTGTGTGATTGTGACATTAGGCTATATGCTTATGATTATGTCATGTTATGGAATTCATGATTGAACGTAAATTTGTGTGATTTGGTTACCATTGCATATGACCTAATCATCATGTATTAGTAATATTTGAGAGCATTAGCTGGTTATCTTTATGATATCGAGAAATACCATTATGTGGCTCAATGCCGCAATATATATAAATGACAAAAGACATGGATAATCTATAAAACATAGTAATATTAATGATTACATTGTTATAATAACCATTGTGTTTCGATATAATAGTTTTGATTCATCACTTTTGATAAAGGAATATAATTGACTTTATATTAGTCATATTATCATTAAGTCATGATGATATTTGAAGTGCTAGTTAAAATTAGCAAATGTATTGATTTTTATAATTAGGAAATAAAACATATAAAGCAAGGATTAAGGAATTTTGGGGAAAAAATGCTAGCTTTAGAAAAAGGGAAAACTTTAAAAAAAGGATAAAAAAAGAGAAACAACAATCTTTTGGCATTGCATGAGGAAAATATAAAAAGAAAGAGGCACGGTGTAGAAGAAGATAAGAGGAGAAGAGGAGAAGAGAAGAAGAGAGTGTGAATTGGAGAAACGAAAGAGTAGAATGTAGAAGAGAAGAAGAGCTAAGTGAATGAAGTGGAGCAAAGGAAAGGAGGGCAAGGACTTATGGTATCATCTAGGTGACTATTAAAAAGGTTGGTGATGTTCTAACTCATAAAAAGTCTGTGTATATTAAATCAAAGTGTTATATAGGACCGTGTGTATAAGGGAAAACTATGTGTATTGTCAATAGAAAATTGTGAGATTTAAATATGAATGAATGAGGTCTTGGTAATTATAAAATGTGAATATATAACTATACAAATGGTACACCTTTGTTCTAAAATTATAGTAATGAATATATGTATAGAAGGTTGAGTATACAAATAGTAGTAATGAAGGCTGAGTATATTAATCGTAGTAATGAAGGTTGAATATACACATCATAGTAATGAAGGCTGAGTATATATATTTTTCATTCCCAAACCATATATGTATAGAAGCTATATAAAATTGTTATATAAACTGCATGGCTAAGTGAGAGTGGACTGTGTGTTTAATATTCAAATAGTGAGAGTTGTGGACTATGTGTATATCATTATTATAATACCAAACTATGTAGAATATATTCTTGTATTACTAGCATATGAATTTGTTTTATAGAATGGTGCAAATGAATAGGGATGGATTGCATGCTTTGGACATCTAAAATAGTGATTTATATAACTACCATGCATTATGTTATCTAATTTATATAGCTGAGCATTCATATAGTTGACTGTGAAAATATATGACTATGTATTATGTTATTAAGATAACAAATTGTGTAATATGATAACGAACTATGTATAAAGTTTTTAAAAAAGTGTAATGTGTGATATGAGTTTGATAAGCTAAGCTTGAGTTCATTAAGGTAAGTCTGAATTCGACAACTATTAATATCTATTTAGTAATTGTTTACTTGAATCTCACATATGGATATTCAGATAATACAACCTGTAGTTATCTAATGTTTTGAGTAAATGTTTTGACAATTATGATATATATATTGAACTAGGCTTAAGAAGATTAAATACTTTTATAAACCATGTGAGTGTTTGCTATAACTAGATGGCAACTTGATTTAAGAAGATAAAAATATGCATATAAATAGTCAACTAACTATAATACTCTATTTATTAATATTCTGGGAATATTAATTTCTCATAATTGGTCATCAATGTATTTTGTGTAAAGGAAAGTTATAATGATTGTTAAAATCCTATTAAGTCTTTGGTTAAGAAGTGTAAATGATTGTTGACCTTTATATACCATATTTATATATTGTTGAGTACTTATATGCAAAACATAGTATGAATATAGTAAATATGTACAAGGGCATATATATAGGAAATATATCTATATATGGACTTAGGTATTCATATAAATATATAACATAAATTGGTATATTGGGTTGTGTGCCTATAACTATAGTTTTATTGACTGTTAAAAATAAGTCATAAGATCTCGAGGGGCATGAAACTATAGTTAAATAAATACAGTCTCCTAAAAACATAACAAGACATATAAATGAAAGATTTTGTTCATATGAAATATAAATTGGTTTATGAGTTATTTGATTCTCTGAGATTATTATGAATTGTTATTTGTAATTAAGGAGTTGTATATATGAACAATGAATTATGATATTATTGTTTGTCATAGAATGTATTATGATCTACTTACATAAATTAGAAATATGCATTCTAAATATAGATTATACCTGGTTGGTATGAACTATACTTGTTATGCTTATTATTTATGTGACAAATAATATAGTAAAGATTCATTCATATGTTTGATGGACTAAATGTATGCATTTTTATTATACATGTGTTTATCATGCTTTATGCTTTCTATTAGGAAGTAATCTATATGAATTTGTTGGTTATATTTATATTAACCAAATCTCAGATTGCTAGTACTAAGTAAGTAGTGAGACAAACTTCACTAGCTTAATAGCATCACCAATGATAAATGAAGGTAATCCAATCAAGTGGTGTGTATGAATTTGACTGATCTTAAAGACCAACAACTATTGAAAACTTTGGCCAAAGTAAGGTTTAGTTAGACATTATCATTTTATATGTA